>CM022946.1:52927453-53206998 GCA_012931725.1 Litsea cubeba
CCACTCAAGGTGAACCAGTTCTATCCTCTTGCTTACATGAAAGAGGAGAGACCCATCTCCAACCTGACTTCCAAGTCATCCCAGCATGAGCCGGCTTGTTCCTACAAGCCCAAAATCAGATCATGCATCACAAGGCCTCTACAAGCACCTGCTAAGGCCTACAAACCTGCAGTTCGACCCTTCATCTCTACAGGGGCCGAACTTCAAAAATTCAAAGCTTCGCTGTAACAGGCGAAGGACAGGGTTCGCATCCTGTCCTTGCCCAGCTACAAAGAAGACAGGCTCGGCCGCTGCGCCCGAGGGAGCACATCCTTCATCGTCAAACCCAGCCAGAGCTGACCGAAGCTCAAATTGCTCGTCGCATACGCCGCCGCGCGTCATACCGGCAAAAGAGACTAGAGAAGCAAAGGACCCAGCCTCCTACACTCCAAGTCTCTTTCTACGAGTTCTTAAAAGTGTGGGGGTGTCTTGCTAAAGTGGAAGTTCCTAAACCTAAGAAGGTGAAGATAGGACCCAAGGTTATTGATTGTGTATTCATTGGATATGCAAAGTGCATATCGTTTTCTGGTTCATAAATCAGAGATTCAAGATATACATGTTAATACAATTATTGAGTCAAGGAATGCTTCATTCTTTGAAAATACATTTCCGTATAACATGTGTTTAACGTCGAGTTCATCAAGGAGATATTTAGATGCTACAACTAGTAACCATCCTACACAAAGTGCAATTAAGGAGGAACCTAGACGTAGTAAAAGGTCAAGGACGTCAACATCTTTTGGACCTGATTTTCTAACATTCATGTTGGAAAATGAACCCCAAACGTGCGAGGAGGCAATGTCAACTCCTGAATCTACTTATTGGAAAGAAGCAATAAATAGCGAGATTGAATACATATTACAAAATCGTACATGGGAATTAGTGGATTTACCACATGGTTCCAAGGCTTTGGGATATAAATGGATATTCATAAAGAAGTTTAAGACTAATGGATCAATCGACAAATATAAAGCCAGACTTGTGGTCAAAGGCTTTAGACAAAAGGAAGGATTCGATTATTTTGACACTTATTCTCCAGTTACAAGAATAACGTCCATAAGGATGCTGATAGCAATAGCATCTATACATGGACTTGAGATACATCAAATGGATGTAAAAACAACATTTTTGAATGGTGAGTTAGATGAAGAAATATACATGGAACAACCCGAAGGGTTTATTGCTCCTAGCCAAGAAAGGAAAGTTTACAAGCTTGTTAAATCCTTATATGGATTAAAGCAAGCACCAAATCAGTGGCATGAGAAATTTGACAATACAATGTTGTCAAACGGTTTCAAAATAAACGAGTGTGACAAATGTGTTTATGTCAAAAACACTCAAAAAGGATGTGTCATTGTTTGTCTCTATGTCGACGATATGCTAATTTTGGTAGTAATATGGATGTCAGAAAATCCACCAAACAAATGCTATCCAGTAAGTTTGACATGAAAGATTTAGGAGTTGCGGATGTTATCCTAGGAATAAAGATTTCTAGGACATAAGATGGACTTGTTCTATCACAATCTCATTACATTGAGCAAGTTCTTGAAAAGTTCAAGGCATATAACATCACTCCAAAAAGGTCACCAGTTGACGTAAATCTTCATTTAGCAAGAAATACTGGTATTGGTATATCTCAACTAGAGTACTCTCGTATACTTGGCAGTTTAATGTATGTTATGAACTGTACAAGAACTGACATAGCATACTCTGTGAGCAAGTTAAGTCGATATACGAGTCATCCTGGCAAAGATCACTGGACTGCCATACTTAGAGTTTTGGGATACTTAAAGTATACTCAGAACTGTGGTCCGCACTATGCCAGATATCCAGCTATTCCTGAAGGGTACTGCGATGCTAATTGGATATCTGACACTAAAGACTCAAAGTCCACTAGTGGATATGTCTTTACACTTGGAGGTGTAGCTATTTCTTAGAAATCCTCAAAGCAAACATGCATAGCAAGGTCCACTATGGAATCAGAATTCATAGCATTGGACAAGGCTGGAGAAGAAGCAGAATGGCTTCGAAATTTCTTAGAGGATATTCCAAACTGGGCTAAACTTGTGCCTGTAGTGTCTATACACTGTGACAGCCAATCTGCTATTGGTAGGGCACAGAGTAGCATGTATAACGGGAAGTCTCGACACATACGTCGTAGACATAACACCGTTAGACAATTGCTCTCAAATGGAGTTATCTCAATTTACTATGTAAGGTCTAAAGATAACATTGCGGATCCTCTTACAAAAGGTTTAACAAGAGAGCAAGCGGAAAGATTATCAAGGGGAATGGGTTTGAAACCTTTAACATAATCAACAAAGAGTCCTCATAATGGAAAAACCAAACTAGTTGACTGGAGATCCCAAGATCTAAGTTCAAAGGGCCGACTGAATTATGTCTGTGACTCAGTAAGCACTGGATACAGTGCATATCTGCCGCGAGACCCAGGATAAGTTAAGCTTTTAATGATTTACTATGTCTTGGAAAGATATGTTCTCCAAGTGGAGTATTGCAGGATACTTTTTATAGAAATCACCTATGTTAGTGCGAAGTGGGGCCGCTTCTATGAGAATCTGTTCTCAAAAGCACTATCTGAAACCAAGAAGTGTTCAAGGCCAAAATGAACACAAACGTGAGAACCAACAGTATTAGAGAAGGTACTGCGTGAAGATGATTGTCTAGATTTATACAAACGGCTGACAGTTCAAGGACATTAATCAAAGTCTACTAATCGTCTAATTAAATCCGATCGTCTTTCACTAAGGCAAGTTCAAGGCCTCCCATGCTACTTGACATGATGCAGTATCTTTTCATTTGTAATAGGACAAGAATCCATTATTTATATGTGAAAAGCCAAATTTTCATTCATGTGGGGAATTGTTAGAAAAATGGGTTAGTAATTAGTCAAAGTGTAGTGAACACACAGAACTTGGAATTACACAAATCCATTGAGTATTGAATGAGTAATTTGTCTCCCAAGTTACCCCACTTGAAATGAAATGAGTAAGAAATGAATGAGGGAAAGTATGAAAAACACTTGTCCCACATTAGAAGAAAATCAAAAAGATGTTGAGTATATATCGAGAAAGTATGACTATAAGGATTGGGCCCCAAGGGGTACCACTAATTTTTCGTGGAGACGGAACACAGTCAAGCTCAACAAATACGAGCGTGCCGCCGCCGCCGTCCGTCCGACCCGGCTCGGATCGGGTTCGGGTTCCACACGCGCGCCGGCCCGGCTCGGGCTCGGGCTGGGGCTTATGTGTGGTTTCTTTTTGGATCACAAATTTCTTATTTTTTATACAAGGCCCAATCCGAATTGGGTCTAAGCTTTTCTTGAAACAATTAATGAGATGGGCTTTTTCAAATGATGCAATGGTTCAAAACATTACATCTTTTCATGAAACAATGCATGGACTGAAGTGGTGCTACGTACCTTTCATGAAGGGTTGCATAACTTCATTTCAGAGGCACCTATCTCCTATAAATAGTGGACGATTTTGAGAGAGAAAACACACCAGAGATCTCCTCTCTTCTCCCTCTGTTCTTGGTTAGGTACTGCTAATGCGTTCGTTGTTCTTTGGAATTGAAATGCTACTTTCCAGAGAAGAGAAAATCCGTTCTATCTTGGGAGACAGTTTTCCTTTAACCTTCATCACTGTGAGGGGGAAAATATGTCTTAAGGACATAGTGATTTCATTAGGCTCGGATTAATTGCTTTGGAACTTGGACAAACAAGACTGTAGAAATACAAAAACCAGAAAGGTATGTACTGTATTCGTATGAAGTAAGTATTTTAAGTTATATGATTCCTGACAATGATATCTTTATTGACGTTGGTGATGATTAAGATTGCTAGCAGGTAATGCAGTTGAGTTTAGATTCTTAATATCCTCCTAATTATGTATTAAAAATATGATGCTACTCTTATTTTTCCCATCTTTATTTGTTTCTTTGCTATTACATTCTTATGGAATCTAGTGTCTTTTGTTGATACCTCTATTGATCATGTATAATATACATACAATCCTTTTAAGATGCAAGGAACCCATTTAATATGTACGCGTATAAAAATATGATGTCACATTATTGATAAGGAGGACTCACACGGTCTCTTCATATCTTGGGTTTTTTTGTTTTGCTTCATTCATCTAACTCACACAAATCTGTGATTGGCATGGGAAAGAGTCTTCTTTCTTTTTAAACTCTGACTGCTTGTCTTCATTAACGTGTGGGTCCTCCTTATCAATTATTGCCCATTTATTATCTACTTATTTAATTGTTAATCCATATTCTTGATGGATTATATTTGATTATGTATTTAGGTAATTAAATAGATTGTCGTGATTCGACGAAGCAGAAGCAGATCTAGTCAGAGTTCCTCTGTACATCCCCCTCCACAGCCTACAGAGGGGCCATCTGAGATCCAGAGTCAGCCTATGTACCCATAAAGAGGTTGGGGGGATTGGTAGCAGTTCAAGTAAGATGACTTAAATTTGATAGATCAAAGTAGACTTAAATTTGATAGATCAAAGATATCATATTATTCTTTGGTATTATATGGGTTATCAACTCTTAAACTCTGAAAACAGATCCTAACATTAGGAAAAAGAGGACTCGAGAGAGCAACCGAGGCATTAAGTTGTTTAATAGGCAGCCCGATGATAAACT
This sequence comes from Litsea cubeba, assembly GCA_012931725.1. NCBI lineage: Eukaryota > Viridiplantae > Streptophyta > Magnoliopsida > Laurales > Lauraceae > Litsea > Litsea cubeba. Next base: position 52,932,167 of record CM022946.1, read on the forward strand.
AATTGTGCAGTTCAATGCAGAAGGGTAACCTATAGGTGATGATGCTAGGCCTTTCGCCACATTATGCGGAATAATTGTAAGGACACCTGGCAATGCACCATTACAGGCGACGAAATGGGCTGATGTTCCAGAGCAAGCAAAAGATAAAATGTGGAAGCATATCCAGGTAAATAGTAATGAACCATTTATGTTTGCATACTAGTACATCTCCCTTCTTTAGTTAATCACTTCTCGTGATCCTTATTTAATCTTGAATCTCAGGACTATGCGGTGGTTGATGATGAGAGGAAAAATGGGTTCTACAAAGTTTAGGAAAGAAATACAGAGATTATAAAAAGGACATTAAGGATAAGTACTATTCTTCATGGAATACAGATGAAGAACGACTTCAGCATAGACCCCCTGACGTTTCTAGTGAAGATTGGGCTTGGCTTGCGCAATATTGGGGCAGTCCAGAGGTTCAGGTATGAAACCATTGTTAAAATGTTTTAGTAAAAGAGTCATTTTTGCATGTGCCTTTAAATTGTTGCAATATTGTTGAATATATGTAGGTTGTGGCCTCGAAAAATAAGGCCAATCGTAGCTCCCAAAAACTTAAACATACAGGAGGGACTAAGAGTTTTGCCCGACATAGAGATGAGGAGGTATATGGGTTCATTATATTATTTATTATTTTAGAATTTTCGTTGACATTCAACTTTGTAATGAAATTAACTTTGTACATGGATAGACTCAGAGCAGGACTGATGGGAGTATACCTTCTCGAGCGGATCTCTTCATTCGCACCCATAGTCGAAAAGACGGGACTCCTGTTGATAAGAAATCAGCGAAAATCATTGTACGTTAGTTGATAATTTTTGTAATAAGCCTTAATTTGTGTATAATGACACTAATTATTTTTTCCATTCAGTCAAAGTTTAAGGAACTAAGTGATGCCCAAGGAGGAGGATCTTCTAGCTCCATAGGTGATGAGATATATACTCAGGTGATGGGAGTAGAGCGGCATGGTCGTGTACGTGGATATGGGCTAGGTCCAACGCCCACTTCAGTCTTTGGCTCCACGTCGCGCCAATCTCAGGCCGCTTTTGATGAGGTGCAGGCTGAACTAAGCTCTGTGCAAGAAGAACTCCGGGAGTGGAAGAAGAACCAAGAAGAAGAGAAGCGTCAAATGGAGGAGTGGAAGAAGAACCAAGAAGAAGAGAAGCGTCAAATGGAGGATTGGAAGAAGATCCAAGAAGAAGAGAAGCGTGCAGATTTAGAAGAAATGAAGTTGATGCAAGCCATTATTGCTGAGATGAGACAACGGTTATCTACCAAGCGACAAGATCCTTCCGAAGGGGTAAAAATACTTATTTATTGGTTACTTAATATGACCATGATTTTGCATTATATGATTTGTAAGAAGATAATTTAATTATTTATTTTTCTTTGTGTTACAGGGAGGAAATCGATGATTAGAAGTGACATTTTGATATAAGTGACATTTTGATTATTGGACCTGTACAAGTTTGGGTCATACTTATGCCTGAATTTTGAAACCTGCATCAAAATTTATCCGAATTACATTTTGAGTGCGGTTGTTGCTGTTGCTAGCTATTGGTGCAACTGCTGCTTATTTCTATCTGACCAAGAAGCCAAAGGGTATGAACTTTTTGAAAATTTTAAGCATTTTTTTTCTCTTTAAATCCATTTTTTGGGTGTTTGTCTTTCTATGTTAGTCTTACTTTGTGGGCTTTGCATGTGAGTTGGTTGGTTTGTAGTGTTTGTTGTTATTTGTTAGTTTTATGGATTGATGAGCATGATTTCTTCTTCTTCTTCTTTCTTTTTTTTCTTTTTTTATTCGAAATGGAAGAATGAAGATAGTGTTTTATTTGTTTGTATTATTGATTTTCGAGTTTTGGAATGATGGGTGTTTTAGCTCTTGATTGTTGGTTGTTGTTTAACTTATGTTAGTCTTTGGAGAATCTCCCTGTTCATTTGTGAAGGCAATAAAAACCTCCTCAATCTCTCTCTTCTCTGCCATTTATGGTACTCTTTTTTTTTATGGGTGTTTTTCTTTTTCTCATTGAATTTGTGGAGGACAAGCATATTAAAAAGCTGATGGTGTCTGAAGCCCTGTTCTAAAAAGCTGATAGTCTCTGAAGCCCTTTTTCTCATTAATATCAATTTTCAGCTAATTTGGATGATTAGGTCAATTAAGTCCATTCAATATTTCTACTTCTATATCCTTTTTTACTAGATTGGTGCAGTGGTACGAAGAGTGATATTTCAATGTGAGGGAACAGGCTCAGTTGGGTGAGGCTAAAGTCAAAGGTGGCTTAGCATTGATTTGTCACTAGTTTGGCTTCCCATTTCAGTTTCTTCTATCACTACAAGAAATGTTGAGATAGACTACGCAACACTTACCAATGCCACAGAAACGTCGATAACTTCTAATTTTACCGACGTTGTAACCAAAGATAGCGTCGGTAAATTTGTAGTGCAGTTTGGTATGAAAAATGAAATGCGTTGTACAACTTCCCGACGCTAATGGCGTCGGTACGTTCCGATATTTAATTTCCCAACGCACATGGCGTTGGGAAGCTCTAGGCGCCAACTCTTTCCCGCTGTAATTTCGGTTTACGCGTTTGACCCCAAAAGTTCTCGACGTCATGAGTGTCGGGAAGTTTGTGACACTACTACCCCTCTGCAGCTTATACTAGGAAGAAATTTAACGATGCCATAAGGCGTCGGCAAGTTTGTGGGAAGAAATTTACCGACGCCATACGGCGTCGGAAAGTGAATTAGATGTATCTCCCCCTTTCCCCATCTCCCCCCTCCTCGCCACTCTCAGCAATGACAGGCCTTTGTGTAAAAATCTTTTTTCTCAACCGGGGTTGATCTTATTCATCTGGTATCTTAAGAGGGCGGTTGGCATGGGAAGAGGAAGAGATAAAAAGGTACCCTCTCTTTCTAAGATCCATCGCGACTGGTGATTTTTTTTATTGATGACTGATCGAGTTCGGATTGTATTTAGGATTCTCTTTTTCTTTCGATTCGGTGGATCGATCTAATTTTTGATGATCTACGGCTGCTCTTTGTTGTTTGAATTGAGTTGGTGTAAACTTCTATGCCATGCCTGAAAGTGCAACTAGGTTCAATGAATAAGTCCTAGAGGGGGGGGGGGGGGGTGAATTGGACAACAGGGATTCTAATGCCAATTTTAAACTTATTAGCCCAATTTTAATCTCAACTTGGAATAATAATCACACTTAACAAAATAACTTGTTTGAATTATAAGTTCAATGTGTGTGTACTTAAATAATCAGAGACACTCTCATTTGAAATAAGATAATAAGCACAAGAGATAAAATGGCATAAGAGATTTATAGTGGTTCAGTCACATAGACCTACATCCACTCTCAAGGGTCACACAGTCCCTTGGTTCCACTATAAAGAATCAAACTACACAAGTACTGATTCTAACTCAATTTTGTTACTGAGGTTCGATCACACAGATCTAATCCCCACATACAATTTTTTAGAGTGGTTGACACACACAGATTCAATCCACTGTCACAAAGATATAAATTTGAATAGAGGGCGAACACTTGCCTTTAGTGAAGATCGAAAGTCTTCAAGGAAGCTTTTGACCGTGATCGAAGCTTTTTACCTCTTATAGGTAGCTTGGTGTCGATGATGAAACTCCATTGAGATGCACAACCAAGTTGTAAAGGTTTGACTTCTAGGGCAGAAATGAGAGATAGCCTTAGGGATTAGGATACCCTAGATTTGGCTTCTCAAAGCACACTCCTTAGAGCTAAGTAAGCCCTTGGATTTTTTAAGATAGAATCTAAGTGTGTTTGGAAGAAGCTTTGAGAGCTTGGGAAAGGTTTACAAGAATTTACAACAAAGGCTCTTCAAAAATTGGACTCCTTGATGTTAAAAATGAGCTTCAGGTATTTATAGAAAAAATCCAACGGATAGTTCCAACGGTCACTTAAGACATGGTAGAGTGTACCAGATAGGAACACTATTCCAACGTTTGAAATTTGATAAAAAAAAACATGACAAAAGCAATGTTTTGGTGAGGCCTTACATGAGTATGAATAAGAGGGAACTTTTGTAGGAAAAATTAATTAAAGAAATCAAAAGCACACCGGTTTTGACAGCTTCACATTTTTTTATTAATTTATAAAACATTGTTTATTGTGAAGTTTCTAGCAATGTTTTGCTGAGGCCTTACATGAGTATGAATAAGAGGGAACTTTTATAGGAAAAAGTATTAAAGAAATCAAAAGCACACCGGTTTTGAAATCTTTACATTTCCTTATTAATTATAAAACATTGTTTATTGTTAAATTTCTATACATACTCATGCTTACTAAGCCTCAATGTGACCTGGTGTTATGATCATGTTGGATGCCTTAGGACAGGTGGACTTAGGGGGTGAATTGCTAACCGCATAAGGTTGGCTGGCCGAAATCTGGGGTCATTTTTTAGTTTTAAACAACCTAAAAAATAATCTTCTAAAACCCTATCAAAATAACAATTTAGCCTAGGGTTTTTAGGGTCACTAAGGCGTATGGTTTCGGTCCCAATTACCGGATCTTGGTTGGCACATCTTGATGTTGATCTTTGATGAAACCTGGCCTTTCCAAAAAGCTTTGACAAACCTTTTGAATTGAATCTTCTTTGAAGTACTTAAGAGACAATGTCTTCGGAATTCTTTGGCACGGAATTGACAATAAAAATAGTGCACATGAAAACGTGGCACTAACAATCTCCCGCTTTGTCAATTAAAAAAATCATTAAAAAAATCATACATTATACACAAAGTTCATAAACTTGATAATAATAAAAGGATAAGGAAGCAGAAAGAATGTGTATGATCTTCTTCATTTTTGCTTGAGAAGAATTTCCCTGTTTGTCCCCCTTTGTACCTGTAACATATGAAACTGAGGAGATACTCTCCCCCTTTCTACCTGCAACATATGAAACTGAGGAGATACTGATTGTCTCCCCTCAACGAAGATTATTTCTCCCCCTTTTGTCAAAAATTGACAAAGAGATGTATAAACTGAGAGAAACTTTGGAAGCAAATCCAAAGATTAGAGAACAAAAGGTAGATAATCCATGCAAGCATAGATACTAGATGGGCCTCGATTAGACAGGGCCGAGGGCATTCAAGTTCATCCCCCATAATTTTTACTGGTCCTAAGTGAGGTGCAACCCAAATTCATGCACATCGCGAAAGCCCCAGCCCACCCAAGCCAAGCCCGTAAGAAATATATTCTGGAACCACCCATGTCCGACAGAACCTGCAAAGGCTAGAGGCCTAGATTTATTAACTAGATGCTGAAGGAGATTCAAATTCGTTGGATGTTGTTGACAAACGAGAAAAATAGGGACATCCCACATTTAATTTCGCTGGCTTAGCTAAGTAGCTTTTGAAAATATGCATCCAGCATACTTTCAATCTGAAAAAGTAAGATTTGAAGAGATGAGGGTTTGTCTTGTTCGAAATCTATCTCGATAAGAACAGTCTTAGCTCTATCTAATTTTTATCAAAACTTCTTCTTGTCATCTGCATTCTTATTCCATAAAGTTTCAATGGCTCAACAATTTCCTTTTAGTACTTCTTGTGATCAGGAGATGAGGTATTCTTTACCTCAATCCCAAACTTTTTCTGCATCTGTTTTAGGTTCCATGATACCAAGGCGACAAGAGAGAGTTTTGGCTAATAAATCAGATAAAGATGCCATTTATGAGCTTGTGAGTCTCGGAACTCAATACTCATCATCCATTGTCTCATTTTTCGATCGGTTGCAGTCTAAAACTCGCGAGAAAGAAAAGCTTATTGAGGAGATCGATGTACTGCAACGGCTTCTTCTCGAGTCTAATAGAAAAATTATAGAGTTGAAGCAACAGAATAAGGATTTAAGATCCTTGCTTACCTCTTCAATTCGATTGCCTAATCCTTTAGACAAGGATTGCATGATGATCTATGAAAAGCAAAAGCATTTGAATGATGAGGCTAGAAGTCTCAAGTTTTTGAAAGACATTGAGAAAAATATGCAATAAATATTCATGGCATGCATCATTTCGATTTCTCTTCTAATCATGCATAATCTATTTTCTGGCAGGGGTTTTGTAAAAAAAAGTCTGCCAACTGATCGTGTGTGCTTGTGAATTCTAGTACAATATTACCCTTCTGCACATGATCTCTAAGAAAATGATATCTAATTTCAATATGCTTAGTCCTAGAATGGTGTATTGGGTTCTAAGAAAGATTAATAGCACACAAGTTTAAAATCCTTAAGTTGTTGTTCATGAAAAGAACTTGAGAACAATAACTACCTCCAACAACATACTCTGCCTCAGCAGTAGATAGTTCAACAGAATTTTTCTTTTTACGGAACTATGAAATAAGTTCATGACTTAAGAAATGATATGTTCCATTTTTTTTAAAATTAAACACAAAAAAAAACAATTAAATGAATCTAACACATATGAAACAAATAAACAATAAGAAATTATTTAACAACACAAATACGAAGGGATTTTCTCATGTTTTCAAATTTTGAAACATCCAATGGTTTTGTCAGAATATCTGCAAGTTATTTCTCAGTAGAAATATGGTCCAAAACTATGACTCCCTCTTCAACCAATTCTCTAATGAAATGATGTCTAATATCAATATGCTTAGTTCTAGAGTGTTGGATAGGATTTTTGGAAATATTGATAGCACTGGTGTTATCACCATAAAAATTCATGCTACCTTGTTCAATACCATAGTCTTTCAGCATTTGTTTCATCCATAACATTTGAGTACAACCACTTCCAGCTGCTATATATTCTGCTTCAGCTGTGGATAGGGAAATGGATGACTGTTTCTTGCTGTGCCAAGTAACTAGACAGTTTCCTAGGTAGAAGCAACCACTACTAGTCGATCTTCCATCATCCACATTTCCAGCCCAATCCGCATCTGAGTATCCAGCAATATAAGTAGATGAATTATATGGATACCATAAGCCATATCCTAAAGTCCCTGAAACGTATCTAATGGTTCTCTTAACATCTTTCAAATGTGCTTCTTTGGGATCAGATTGATATCTGGCACAAGCTCCTACACTGAAAGCAATATCAGGTCTACTAGCTGTAAGATATAATAGGCTCCCTATCATGCTACTATACAAACTAGGATCAACATTCTTACCACTCATATCCTTAGATAATTTGAGAGTTGTGCTCATGGGTGTGTTCATGTGCTTGGCTGAATCTAATCCAAACCTTTTGACCAATTCTTTAGCATACTTGGTCTGGGAAGTAAACATTCCATCAGTCAGTTGTTTTATTTGTAATCCTAAAAAGAAATTAAGCTCGCCAACCATGCTCATCTCAAATTCAGATTTCATAAGATTAGCAAATCTTTCTGTTAAATCATTACAAGTAGATCCAAACACAATATCATCAACAAAGATTTGAGCAATCAAAATAGTGCCATTTATTCTTTGAATAAATAGAGTTTTATCAACACTTGCCCTTTCAAAATTGTGATCAAATAAAAATTGAGTGAGTCTTTCATACCAAGCTCTAGGAGCTTGTTTAAGACCATAGAGAGCCTTTTTTTAAGATAATACACATTATTAGGCTCCTTAGGATCTTCAAACCCTTTAGGTTACTCAACATAAACTTCTTCTTCTAATATGCCATTTAGAAAAGCACTTTTCACATCCATTTGATATAATTTAAATTTCAAAGAGCAAGCAATGACAAGTAAGATTCTACTGGATTCAAGTCTAGCAACAGGAGCAAATGTTTCTTCAAAGTCTATTCCTTCAATTTGGGAATATCCCTGGGCAACCAGTTTGGCCTTGTTTCTAACTATGGTACCATTTTCATCAAGTTTATTTTTGAAAATCCATTTGGTACCTACAACATTTTTGTCAAATAGGCGTAGGTACTAATTCCCATACTTCATTTCTAGTAAATTAATTTAGCTCTTTGTGCATAGCATTTATCCAACAATCATCAGAGAAAGCTTCATTAACAGTTTTAGGTTCAATGATAGAAGTAAAGCAAAGATAACTAACAATATTTTCCAATTGCCTTCTAGTCTTGACACCAGCCAAAGGATCTCCTAGAATTTGGTCCATAGGATGATGTTTCATATTTACCAAGTCCTTAGAGATTAGAGGCTCATCCAACTTAGCTGTTGGGACTTCTATCTCATCAATATCAGGGTTTTCTTGATTACTGGAATCTTTTAATTTGTCATCAATGACAACATTTATAGATTCTTGCATGGCTCTAGTGTTTGTGTTCAAAACTCTGTATGCACGACTGTTTTGAGAATAGCCAATAAAAATGCCTTCATCACTTTTTGAGTCATATTTGCTCAAATGTTCTCTATCCTTGAGAATATAACATTTACTACCAAAAATTTTAAAGTCGCTAATGTTTGGCTTTTTCTCATGCCATAATTCATAAGCAGTTTTGTTCAAGCCAGTTCTCAAGTAAACCCCGTTTATGATGTAACAAGCTGTATTCACTGCTTCAACCCGTAGATCTCTAGGGAGTTTCTTTCCATGAAGCATAACTGTGGCCATCTCTTGTAAAACCCGATTCTTTCTTTCAGCAACTCCATTCTGTTGAGGAGTTTTAGAGGCAGAAAATTCAAGGTGAATTCCATACTTATCACAGTGTTTTTCAAATCTAGTATTTTCAAATTCACCACCATGATCACTTCTTATTCTAGCAACTGCTCTTCATTTTTCAACTTGAATTCTTTTCACAATCTTTTTGAATTCAGCATATGCATTAGATCTTTCCCTCAATAATGCAACCCAAGTAAATCTGGAATAATCATCAACAACAACAAGGAAGTATTTTTTGCTACCTCTACTCTCTTTCTTTGTTGGACCAACCAAGTCCATATGGAGAAGCTCTAAGGATCTAGAAGTCTTCAACGGCTTAGTCTTTTTGTGAGAGTTTCTGATTTGTTTACCTTTTTGACACTCTCCACAAAATGTTTTTGATTTCCTGCTAATTTTTAGAAGGCCCTTTACATACTTGTTTAAATTGGACAAGTCTCTATGGTTCACATGTCCAAGCCTTTGATGCCATAGTTGGGCTTCATCAAGATGAGCTATGTAACAGTCTGAACCGGATGCTTCTTTGTGATTACCAACAACATAACAGCTTTCTTGATTTCTAAGACCTCTTAGAATCACTTTACCATTTTTCGAAATCTCACAACCATGACTAGTAAAGAAGACAGCATGGTTTTTATCACAAATTTGTGAAATACTAAGCAAGTTATGTTTCAAACCATCAACACATAAAACATCTTCTATTTTAGGCAAGTTGGGAACATTCAGAGTGCCCTTTCTTATAACTTTAGCAAAATTACTGGAAGTGCAAAAAATGTGACTCACAAGATTAGGGGTGCCTAATAGGACTTATCCAAAGAGATTAGGAAGATCTGCTGCCTCAAAGCCTGAAAGGGAAGAAGAAACAGTCAGAGGACCCTGGCCTGGGCGGCGCAAGGCTCTCCGATGCCTAAGTTAGTGTATGAACTTGAACAAAGGAAGGAGAGGAAGAAGAGAGGCAGAGTAACCGCTCTCAAGTGTGTAGGTTGCGTACCTTTGTTGTGGAATGGGGTCATATTTATAGAGGACTCTTGATGATATTTTGGATGATATTTTGGAGTGGGTCCCCTGATTTGATAGGGAAGGCCTTATCAGCCCACAAAGTAATAAATGCGATCCATCACAGCCCACATTGCATTTAATGCCAGTCCGATCAGCCCACATTGCATTTAATGCACGTCATGTTGGGCCAGATCATGTTGGACGCCTTTGGCCGTTGAGGTCCCATCGGTTCCATCCTCGGGCCTGATGGACCGCGCTCCTGCTTGGTTCTACCGAGGTCGGCGGACGTGGGAGTCCGTCGGGTCCGACCCTTTCGTAACCGGGGGGCAAGGGCGTGCATCAACATTTCTTTTTTTGTGGGTGTGCCAGATTTTCTATTTTTACTTGGAATTGCAAGTGGTGATCCGGAGATCAACCTTCGCAAGTAAAAAGGAAATCAACTTCTTTCAAGTTTTCCATTGCACATATATTTAAGAAAAGAGACATTTTTTCTTGATTTGCCGTGAAAGGCGATTTTTTTTGGCATTTATAGCCGATTTGGCGTTTATGGCCGATTTTTGGTGTTTATAGCCGATTTTGGCGTTTATAGCCGATTTACAATCCTTATCAACAATGAAAGACAAGAATTGTGATTTTTGTCTCTTTTGAAAAAATACAAACTACAATGAAAAGCAAGAAAAGGAGGATCTAACTTCTCAGGAGATTGTGGAGGACTCGTTTAGATTGACGGTCGCAAGCCATATGTGGGCTTCGCCATCATCCATGCAGATGAGAACAGAGGATGCTATTGATTCGCTTGGCTTGGCTATAACCTCAGGTTTTTAGAGGACAAAGACCAAAGGAAAGTCCTATGTCCAATAAAAAGCCGAGTAGACGGGCTGAAAAAGCCATATCTAAACCATTGGAGGCAGGAGGAGAAGGCAAGGACCTTGGGGGGGGTACCCCCCAAGGGACTTTTGTCACCTTGTTGCGGTGGCCGGTGTAGAACTTCCGCAGAGTTTTCTCTCTTTTTCCTTTCTCTGGATTTCTGTCTGTGTGTTTGTGCTTTTTTCTCTGATGTTTCTGATGTCCCTTTCTTCTTGGAGAGCCCTCCTATTTATAGGCTTTTAGGTAGCCTTTTAGGTGGGTTTATGGGCTTTTATTGTCATTAAGCCGCATAATGGGAGGAGTTACAAAATTGAATTGTTTATTTTGTAACTCCTTTTTCTTGGCTTCTGATTGGCCGGAGGAGATTGAGGGCATTTAATCGCCTTTAATCGCCATGATGGGAGGAGTTTCATGGGTTAAATGCCATGAATCTCTTGACTTGTAACTCCCGAATGCTTGCTTCTGATTGGGCCGTCCAAAGAAATGGATTAATGACTGTAATAAAGTTAGTCAATTAATCGCATTAAGTGGTCGCCGAGCAGCTGAAGAGTCGCGGGCCGTGCCACGTCTTTTGGAATTCTTCTGTCGATGATCATCGATGGATCTTCATGTAGATCGACATCAGATGACCATGTAATTTCAGGTGTTTGTTGCCAACAGCGGGTCGGTGCCATCTGTCCTGTCGATTTCTTGATCGGTCGGGTGGAAAGCACACTTTTTTTGGTTGACCGGGTGGCGATCAATATTGTTTTCGATACTCTTGATGATTTACCCGTGTTTTGGACGGATGTCAGAGGACTTGGGGTCTCAAAAGCATGAATTTTGGAAAGTACCAGAGGCTGGGCTCCTCGAATCGCGAAAAAACGGCGAAAACCGGGGTTTCCGGGGCTTTCCCGGCGACCCCGGGGTCCAAGGTCGCCGGCGACCCTGGCCCAGGGTCGCAGGGGTCTGCGACCCTGGGGGGTTTTCCCCCTTTCGTGTCCCGTTTTGCGTCCGTTTTTGCTTTTTTTTATTCTTTTTTCTTCTGTACTTTTCCTTGACATTTTGACCATTTATTGGCCTGATTTCTTTGTAGGAAACCTGATGAGAATCCTTGCATTTTTGTTTTGCAAAGTTTCCAATTTCCTGAGAAAGCCGAAGACTTTGTCGCGTAGAGCTGCCGATTTTCCGTCAGAAGCTGAAACTGGGTCAAACGATGTCGGAATGACCTGAAATTTGGTGTGAAGCCTCCTGAGCAATAAATAAGACCAACCATAGGCGTTTGTTTGAGTTTTGAAGCCGTTTGGGGTCCTATCACCTGTAGACTTGCTTTTTATCGCGATGAAAATGCCGCGGTTTGATGTGCGGTCAACCGATGTCCGATTGACTTGAAATTTGACAGGGAACCTATTGGGGTCATTTTAAGATGATCCATAGGCTCTGTCTTGGAAAACATGGTCCCGGAGAGCTTTTGCCGTCGAGAGCTCCTTTTCGGCTGTCGGAGAAGCGAAGTTAGGCCAAATGATTTTCAAATGGCCCGAAACTTCTTGTGTACTCCTCTTTTGGCTGTCTGGAAGAATCTTGCAGTTTTTGTTTGATTCTGACAAGATTTGATTTTTGGAAGCAGCATTGCCTATTTATGGCAGGTTGCGACTTCATGTAGCTCTTTGGATCTTGAAAAGGCAAAGTGACATTTTTGGTGTCAACAAATGCCCCCTCGAGGTACAGCGGCGAGTTGCTTAACTTTTGTAGTCGATGTGCCTCGAAGAGAATTTTTTTTTTTTTTGAAGGAGAGCCTGTGACTTGACCAAGAGTCTTTGAGCAGTCTTTCTTTTTGGTATTTGTAGCCTTTTGAGCTTCCAGGGGAATTTTATGGTGGTGAAAGGGATCACGTACCATCTCGAGGCAAAGTTTTGAAGATGACATCAGGGATGTGGATTTGGGTTTTGACCTTGTGACCTAACAGGCTATATGTGGCAGGTTAGGGGGTCGGGTTTGGTTTTGATCGTGTGACCCAACAAGCTGTATGTGGAATGTTGGGGGATCAATTTTGGTTTTGATCTTGTGACCTAACAGGCTGTATGTGGCAAGTTAGGGGATCAGGATTTGGTTTGATTTTTGTGGAATGTCAATTTCAAGATTTTGGCTCAATTTGGTAGATGAGGCTGGATGGTTTGATTTTTGGAAGCTCATGGGGCTTGGAATTTTCTTTTGTATGGTCCAATCAACTCAAAAGAGGCATGTAACCATTTTTGTATGCTCTTGGTAAGAGGGATTTCTCTTTGACTAAAAGCCCAAAATTTTTTTTTTTTGTGCCTAGGTGGTCAAACCTGGCTCATATGGGCTAACCCATGGGACCTTAAGCTTTTGAAATGGCTTAGATCTCATATGGTGTCATTTTTGTAAAGAATATCCAAAAATATCTCATTTGGATAGAGAATATCTAAGAATATCTTTACTTGGAGAGAATCTCTCATGATCCCTTCATTTTGGGATAGAATATCTCAAGATATCTTTCTTTTGGGAAAGAATCCGTCATAGATTATATCTTTTTAGGAGAAAATCTCTCATTGATTTCTTTTTGGGAGAGAATCCCTCAAGATATCTTTCTTTTGGGAAAGAATCTTTCTAATTTCTTTCTTTTGGTAAGGTTACTAATTAGTAACACTTACCTCTTTCTTCTTTCCTTCTTTGGTTTGCTCTCCTCTATAAAAGCAAGGAGAAGGTTGGATCTCTTGCTCTTATTACTTTCTTTTGCAATAATCTCAAGAGGGCTTCAAGACCAAAAGCTTTTTTTCTTCAAGTTCTTCAAGAGTTTTCTTCTTCTTCTCCATCAATGGCTTCAAGTAAGTTCTCCCTTTTTTTTCAAGAAAACTCCATTGTAGGAAAAATAAAGTTCTTTTTTTTTTTTTTGTTTCTTTCTTTTCTTTTCTTCTCTTTTTTTTTTCTTTTCCACGTGTTTTCCCTTTTTTTTTCACACGTTTTTTTCTTTTCTTTTCTTCTTTCTTTTCTTTTTTTTTTTCATGTTGTTTTTTTTTTTTTTTTTGGTGGGCCGTACGGACAGATCCGTACGGATCTGGCCGTACGGCCACGTGGCCTGTGGGCCACGGCCTGTGGGCCAGTCTGCTTCTTTTTTTTTTTCTTCTCTTTTTTTTTTTTCCCTTTTTTTTTTTTTTTGAGAAAGTTTCTTTCTTTTTTTTCTTTGTTTTCTTTCCCCTCTCTTTTTTTTAGAGAAAGTTTCTTTTCTTTTTTTTTTTTGCTCATCATGATAATGCATTTTTTTTTTTTTTGCAAACCAAGATGTTCATGCATGCCTTTAATTTGTAAATTAAATTTGTAGCATGATGTGATAGCATACCTGAAAGTTTTTGCAAATTTGGGAACTTGGAGCTCGCAGTGATGTTGAGCCCTTCCTGATTTTGCGGAGACTTTTAGGTTTCGAAAGTTTGGAGTTTCGGAGCTCGCAGCGATGTTGAGCCCATCTTCAAGCTTTCTATTTCTTTCGGGATAGTTCCTTTTCTTCGGAATTGCCCCGTCATCATGTCAAAATTTCGCCAGATTTTTTTTAGCGAGATTCTGTCATTTGATGTTTGATCTTTTTCTTTCCATCCTTTTCAGGTGGTTCCTCCAGAGCGAACAAGGGTAAGAGCCTGCTACAAGCGTACCTCGTCGATCTTCTTGATCTTCTAATCCGGCCGTTCAGCAGGCTTTGAGAAGGTCCAGTATGTTGAGAGAAATCTGGAAGAGTGCGACTCCCTCAACAGAGATGAGATGAGGGCAGCGACTGATCACTCTCAAGGGAGAGGAATTCTATAAGATCGTGGTAAGCAGTCGTCCATGGGTGATGGAAGATCAGAGCGTTTTGCCCAAGCCTACCTTCTTCTTTGGTGATGCAGTGCCTGATGACATTACATACCAGAGGAGATGTTTTCAGTTTTCCTTCACAGCAGATGGTGAGAAGAAGACTGTTGCTACCCGGTCGATGTTTGATCGCACCGTCTCGATTCTGAGCCTTGCCCCCACGTGCCCTAAGAGGGAAGATCCTCCAAGCTGGGTGAGAAGGACAAATGTAATCAAGACCGGGGTTTTTGTTGGCAGTTCTCCTGGATATACGAAGAGGTCGCCTGTTGACATGGACCTGTTGATGCCATCCAGCGGCTACCAGTGCTCTGATTATCCGTCGGTCGATTTGAGACCGGTGGGTCTTGGTATTTTCAGTTGTGACGGCAGCAATTGGATCAAGCCTTTCCGACTTCGTGGCCGCTTCAATGCTGACTCCGAGTGGAAGTCGTGGACTGATCGCGTCCTGCTGATTGGTGGCGCCGTTTTGAAGGAAGCCGGGATTTTTGATGCGGTCTGCGCCTTTAGGGAGACCGTGATCTTTTCCGACGAGGCCTTCATGGCTATGCTGGAGTCATTTCTCCCACAAACCAATACCTTTGTTGTGACGAATGGTGAGATTGGTTTTTCTTTGAAGGAGCTGAGCGCCATTACCGGATTGCCCATCCTCGGCAAGCTCTATGAGGAGTTTATGCCGATTGACAGCGTCCTCGAGGGGCAGTCTGAAGAGTTCAGGCTTCTATACTTTCAGCTCGTCGCCTTCTATGATTTTTTGAAGGAGAAGGGGGGTTCGAAAGTTAGATCCAGCAGTTGGAAGAGTTTTAGCTCTTCATTCCCCAACTTTTTTGATAGCAGGGAGTCTTCTGACAGTGTGACCCAGGAAGCCGGAGCTCAGGATCCAAAGAAGATCTTGGCCATGCAAGAAGAGTTGAGAGATTTCTGTGCAAGTACAAACGCCATATGTCCTGACATTGCACTGCGGAGAGATCTCGCTGTTTACCTCACTTATTGGCTTGGTGAGGCTGTTTTTGCTGGAGGAGATGGAACGCACATCAGGCCGCATTGTATTTTTCCGGCTTGTCAGATGGCGTTTGGAGAGCAGCTTGCTTTGGTGCCAGCTCTTTACTCCTACCTGTGTACCGAACTGCAGGCTGCTGCTTTTTTGGTTCGGCTTGGGCTTCCCATGAATAGGGTATTTTCAGCCCATATCTTTTATTCATGGTATGTATACCACTGTCCTGGCTTCCATCGGCTGGGTGCTGCACAGGATGATGATCCTCTGATGATTCGACTGGCTAAGGGCAAAGCCGTGTCCGAATCACTTTTGTTTGCCCGCATGAGGATCCGACGGTTCAGGGACGTCGAGATGGGGCAGTCTTCAGTAAAGCTTTCTCCGGAGTTGCGGAAGAAGGCTTTTGATTTTGGTGCCTCCCGAGACTCTACCAGGGCGGGGTCGGGAAGGCATTATTCCTTGACTAATGCAGAGAGAGAGTGGCTTTTCAGCATACGTGTCGGCACGATGGTGTACCGTAGACATCTTTTCGTCGACATCCAGCCGTATGTACCCTCTCGCTTTGCTTTGCAGCTGGGCTTTTCTCAAGGCGTTGTTGGAGCGCCTTCAAGCATGGTGAAGCGCTTTGGAGGCTTACAGGACGGGAGAAATGCATGGGCTTTCTATAGTGCTGAAGACACTACAGCCATGATTTCTTATCCTGTGTTGCTGACTTCCCGTACTGCCGGCTTTGCGAAGTGGTTCGCGGAGAGCTTCTCGGCATATCGGGGACTTTCCAGGAAGGAGCTTGATGTGAAGTTGGCATCTGGAAAGGGCCTTGGAAAGTCGGATGGCATCCGGCGAGAGGAAGTTTGGGCCTTCCTTTCTGGAGAGAAGCACAAGATAGGCTTTCTCGGTGACCAGGGCGTCATCGGTTCTGAAGCTGTTCGAGAAATACCTGACGAGGCTTTGGAGCAGCTAGAACAGGAGGAAGCCGAACTTGGCGCTTGGATGCAAGCGGCACAGAGGCAAGCTTCCGTGGAGTCTACTGGCAAGAGCAGACCATCCAGTGATGAGTCGAGTGGCAAACCTGACTCTGACAGCGGGGCAGGTTCCTCTAAGAAGAGAGCCCGCAGAAGTAAGAGGAGGAGGAGTCATCATAGCAGCAAGGGGCAGCATGAGGACTCTCCTAGCTTGGAAGTTCCTCTTACTATTAATGAGGATGTGCCAGTGGATGCTGACGAGCCTCCAGAGAAGAGAAGCCGAGAAGAAGAGACCGTCGGTGAAGGTATGATTCTTCCTTTTTCTCTTTCCATTTCTTTTCATGGGATTTTTTTCCATGTTATGATTTGCTTCTTGTTTCTGCTTTTCTTCTCTGTTTTTTTTTTAGCAGAGGAAGACTTGGTGATGCCTGAGGTCCCAACCGATGAGGTGGTGATGGATCCTGTTGAGGCACCTGAAGAAGAACCGAGGGACTCTGGAGTAAATCCAGAATCTCCAATTGGTACGACTTCTTTTGCTCTCTTTTTTTTTCTTTTTGTGACTCGGTTTGCTAACACATTTTTTTTTTTTGTCAGCTGACTTGCCACAGGGTTCTGATGACTTTGAACCATCGATGGACGCAAACGTTGATGATGCTTCCGATGAGTTCATGGAGGAAGAAAGTGTTCCGCCAGTCGTCGAAGAAGGTATTTTGTAGTTATAACTCTGATAATGATTTTCAAACAGGGTCATATTCATACCTTTTTGTGTTTCCTTTGCAGGTTTCGAAGTGGCAGAGGAGGATCCGTCGCTTCCAGAGCAAGAGATGCTAGAGGTTGATCCAGAGGTAGAGATTCCTGGGACCAGCTCTGACAATATTGAGGAGATTCCTCGCGCTGAGATTCCTTCCCGAGTAGGAGCAGCTTCAGCTGGAAAGAGTTCTTTTGTTACTCTTCCAACAGATGATGATATGAGTAGCCGACCAACGGAGTTGGGCGAATCTTCAGCTGGGCCATCTCTTCTTTTTGCGAAGAAGGTGGTGGTGCGAGTTGTGAGCTCTTGGATTGAGACTCTCCTTTCTGGGCACTTGGAAGCCGGATTTGGCATGATCCAGCATGTGCAGGAGATTCTCAGTGATGCTGAAGAAGCTGGTACAGATGTCACAGGTGCCAGGGCGATCGTTGATAGGATCATTGCACTGGGTGACAAGTGGTTTGAGACCGTGAGTTTGGCTGATGACCAGTTCTTCAAGGAGATGTTCCTGGACCCTGCTGATAAGGCTAAGTCTGACCTGGATGAGGCTACAGAAAGCAGGAAGCAGGCAGTCCGAAAGAGAAACTTAGAAGAGCTAGCCATCATCCGGCTGACGCATGACCTTAGCATCCTTGACAGGGAGGTCGATGAGGCCAGGAAACGTCTTGAGCATTTGCAGGCACAAGTCGCTGCCAAGTGGACTGCCATAATAGAGGCTCGCGACAGGGAGAGTGCTCTGATTCACCAGGTTGCAGATGCCGAACGGGGTCTCAAAAGGAAGTCTGATGAGGAGGAACAATGGCAAACTGCTCGAGGTAAACTTCCTGGTGTGAAAGAAGGGGTACAGCCCACTCCAGCATCTCATGGCAGGTTCCTGAAGAAGCGTGCCTTGGAATCCTTGACGGATGAGGCTAAAAGTTTGCTTGGGGAGCTGAACTCTTGGCTAGAGACCATTTTTGACTGAGCTCCTGTATATCATCCTTCTCTCTTTTCTTTTTTTTTGGTACCACTTGTATTTTTTGGTACTTATTTTTTTCGTAGTGCTTGTGAACACTTTCTCTTGTTTTTTTTTGGTACCACATGTATTTTTTGGTACTTTTTTTTTTTTAGTGCTTGTGAACACTTTCTCTTTTTTTTTTGGTACCACATGTATTTTTTTGGTACTTTTTTCTTTTTTTTTTGTTATCCCTACGCTCACTTGAATCTTTTTGTGATAAAAGTAATTGCTAAATGGGATGCTCTTTTTTTTTTGTTATCCCTACGCTCACTTGAATCTTTTTGTGATAAAAGTAATTGCTAAATGGGATGTTTTTTTTTTTTTTTGTTATCCCTACGCTCACTTGAATCTTTTTGTGATAAAAGTAATTGCTAAATGGGATTTGATCAAAAGGTCGTCATTTTGTGAAGCCTTTTGTCAAGTGATTGTTTTGGCATAAAAGCCAGGTTTTTGTTTGTGGCATGGAAGCCAATTTTGGCATGAGAGCCAGCTTTTCTTGTGGCATTGATAGCCGAGTTTTTTTTTGTGTGTGGCATCTATAGCCAATTTTGGTGGCATTGATAGCCGGTTTGTTTTGATGGCATTGATAGCCGGGTTTTGTTTTGGTGGCATTGATAGCCGGGTTGTGGCATTTATAGCCTGTTTGTGGCATTTATAGCCGGTTTGGTTTTCAAAAAATACAAGTATCGACTAAAAGTCGCCTCCCTGCTGAATGTTCTTGCAAGTATCGATGGAATGTCGCATCCTTGCTCATTCGGTTGCGAGTATCGATGGAATGTCGCATCCTCGCGGATTTGGGTGCAAGTATCGATGGAATGTCGCATCCTTGCTTTTCAAAAATTTTGGTTTTGCGGGTACTGACTTGATGTCGTTTCCCCACGATTTTTGAAATTTGTGGTTTTCTCGAACCTTTGAGTTATGGATATCAACTGGAATGTTGCGTCTCCACAGTTTTTTAGGTTTCTTTTTTTTTGAACCTTTGAAATTTGGGTTGTGGATATCAACTGAAATGTTGCATCTCCACAGTCTTGGATTTTGCAAGTATCGACGAAATGTCGCTTCCCTGCGATTTTGGAAGTGTCGAACGTGGTTCGCTTGCTTCCGATTTGTGCGAGTATTGACTAAGCGTCGCTTCCTCGCGGTTTTTTTTTTAAAAAAACCATTTTTTTTATTTAAAGACTCGAGGGTCATAAGTTTTGACCTAAAATCATTTTGGCGGTAAAAGGCAGGGTGGACTAGGGTGGAAATCCCTGAATCCGGATTTTTGTTTCAAACCATGAATTTTGGGTTCAAGGGTTGAAAATTTTGGTCAAGTTAGGGAAAGGTTCCTAAACTTGGATATTTTTTTTTTTTTGAACAATGAAACGATGAAAGTAAGCATTGTTTTAGATTTCTAGAAATCTCAACATTTGATATGAAAATTCTAAAAAAGGGTGGGTTTAGCGAGCGTGTACCTGGAAACCGGTTTTGGCCGTACAGGCATTGCTCTTACCCAGTTGGGTAAGTCTTCAAGGGTAGTACCGCTTTAAGAACTTGCCATTGATGGGCAGCATACATCTGTCACCTTCCATGTTTAGGAGTGCGTATGCGCCATTGGAGAAAACTTTGTCGATGACGTAGGGTCCCTCCCATTTTGGCTCAAATTTGCCTTTGGACTTGTGAGCGAAGACCATTGGTCTTTTTACCGCAAGAACCAAGTCACTCTTTCTGTAGGCGCGTTGCCTGACCTTTTTATCGAAAGATCCTGCCATACGTGCTTGGTAAAGTTCAATGCTTTGTTGAGCTTCGAGCCGTCTCTCATCGAGATTGTCCAGCTCATGGAGTCGCAATTTGACATTGCTTTCTTAAGTCATGTCATTTTGCAAGGATACCCTCAAGGAAGGAATTTGTACTTCCAAGGGCACGACAGCTTCGCATCCATAGACCAAGGAGAATGGTGTGCTATGGGTTGGTCCTCGAACGGTGGTTCGATAGGCCCACAAAGCTTCAGACATTTTGTCGCTCCAGTCTCTTTTGTGATTAGAGACCATTTTTTTGAGGATTTTGCAGAGTGTCTTGTTGAAAGCTTCTGCTAACCCGTTTGCTGCCGGATTGTATGGAGTCGAAGGACAGCTTTGAATTTTGTATTTGTCGCAGAACCTGTAGAATCGATGATCCCGGAACTGTGGTCCGTTATCATGGACGAATCTTTTGGGTATGCCGAAACGACAAATGATGTTGGTGCGTAGGAACTGAAGGACTGATGAGGTCTTCATTTCGTTAAATGCAAATGCTTCTGACCACTTGGAGAAATA
Source organism: Litsea cubeba (assembly GCA_012931725.1). Classification (NCBI taxonomy): domain Eukaryota; kingdom Viridiplantae; phylum Streptophyta; class Magnoliopsida; order Laurales; family Lauraceae; genus Litsea; species Litsea cubeba. The sequence goes on from CM022946.1 coordinate 52,952,504, forward strand.
ATCCGTAGCGGCGAAGATGAAGCGATGACCTTTGCTTGAAGGGGGAGAAATAGGACCTATGATGTCCATACCCCAGGCTTCGAAAGGCCATGAGATCGCTGTAGGATGTAGCCATTCTGGAGGCATGTGAATGTAATCTCCATGAACTTGGCATTGTTGGCAGCGCTTAGCAAATTACATTGCGTCAGCTACCATGGTAGGCCAGTAATATCCTAACCTTTTTATCTGATCATAGAGCTTAGGTCCAGCCTGATGAGCTCCGCAAAGACCAGCATGAACTTCTTTGAGTGTTTCTTCAGCCTCTTGTTGTGACAAGCAGCGTAGAAGTACTCCATTGAAGGATTTCCTGTAAAGGATTTTTGAAGGAATATCCAAATGGAAGCTCGGGGTTCGCCTTTGGATGCTTACCCGTTCTTTTGGATCTTCAGGTAGGATTCCGAACATAATGTAATCAATGAACGGATCCCTCCAGTCGCCAATTGAAGTTTGAAGGATTGAAATCCGACTTCCGACCACTTGGTGGCATTCAGCAACTGCTTGGTGTGTGTTAAGAGGAGGAAGGATTCTCCTTTCGCACACCGTGATTTGCATGTTTTCCCCTTCCTGGATTGCCATGGATGCGGCAAGTCCGGCTAGGGCATCTGCACGTATGTTTTCACCTCTACGAATGTGGGTGATGTGACAGATGTCAAACTTTTGCAGAAGTGATTGTGCCTTGTTGTAGTAGGGCAGCAAATCTGGCTTCTTGACTTCAAATTTCTGATTCATCTGGTTGACAATCAGTTGAGAGTCTCCAAAGACTTCCAGCATGGTGATACCGGATTCGATGGCGAGTTCCAATCCTAAGATCAGAGCTTGATATTCAGCTGCATTGTTTGTGCATGGTTCCAGTAGCGAGAAAGCGTGTGGAACCATGTATTTGTCGGGGCTAACAAAGAGGATGCCAACTCCCGAGATCAGCTGTCTTTTTTCATTTGTCCTGGTTGCACCGTCAAAGTACATGTCCCAGGAGGCACTTTGTGAGAAAGTCTCCACATTGTAGACTGGTTCGTCTGGGAGATCATCTCTGAGTGGAGAATCTTTAGGCAATGGATGCTCTGCGAGGAAGTCCGCTAGAGCTTGCCCTTTGATTGCTTTTTGTGGTACATACCTAATATCAAATTGTGACAGAAGGATGGACCATTTTGCCAGTCGAGCATTGAGAGAACCTGCCTTTGTGACAAGGACCTTCAAGAGGTTGACCCTCGAGACCAGGTAGACTGTGTTGGAAAGCAAGTAGTGACGCAGCTTTTGTACGGCGAACATCACTGCAAGACATTCTTTTCGACTGGAGAGTAGCGATGCTCTGCACCTACTAGCATGCGGCTGAGGTAATATAGAGCAGCTTCTTTTCTTTGATCATTTTCTTGGGCAAGCAGAGCTCCCAGAGAGTGATCAAGGGCTCTTGTGTACAAGATGAATGGTTTTCCAGTGGTAGGAGCAGCTAAGACTGGAGGTTTTGTCAGGTATGACTTGATGTCTTGGAAGGCAGCTTCACAGTCAGCATCCCAGACAAAGTTTACACCTTTTTTCATCAATCGGGAGAATGGACGGCATTTCCCCGAAAGATTGGAGATGAACCGTTTGATGTAGGCCAATCTCCCTTGAAGCCCTTTGAGTTCTCTCAAGGTCCTTGGAGAGGGCATTTCTAGAATGGCTTTGACTTTTATGGGGTCAAGCTCTATTCCAGCTTTCCGAACTAAAAAATCCGAGGAACTTACCCGACGAGACGCCGAAGAAGCATTTCAATGGATTCATTCGCAGTTTGTGTTTGCGAAGCCGGAGGAAGACTTCTCGAAGGTTTTCGAGATGATCTTCTTTTCTTTTGCTTTTGACGGCGAGGTCATCAACGTAACATTCAACCGTCTTGTGCTGCATATCTTGGAATATTTTCATCATAGCCCTCTGATATGTGGCACCAGCATTCTTCAGACCAAATGGCATGACAGTGTAGCAATACACGCCAATGGGGTTCGAAAGGATGTATGTTTTTCATCCTCAGGATGCATCTTTATCTGATTGTAGCCAGAGAAACCATCCATGAATGTCATTCGCTCGAATCCACAGGTATTATCAATCATTACCTCTGGTATGGGGAGCGGAAATTCATCTTTTGGGCATGCGCCATTCAGGTCTCTATAGTCAATACAGACCCTGATCTGCCCATTTTTCTTTGTCACGGGGACAATGTTGGCCAACCATTCAGGATGTTGTTCCTCACGGATGAAGCCGACGCTTTTGAGTTTTTGAACTTCTTGTTCAATTTTATTCATCACATCTGGACGGAATCTTCTTTGGCCTTGCTTGACAGGCTTGATGTCTTCTTGAAGATTGAGTTTGTGAACTGCTATTTTGGGGTCTAAGCCTGGCATTTCAGCATAAGACCATGCAAAGCAATCAACGAACTCACGAAGAAAAGCGATATACTCGGGTAACTCATCATCCTTTATATTCTTGCTTATGAATACAGGACGTGGTTATCTGGTGTTCCCAAGTTGATCTTTTGAACATGATCCTCTATTGGAACGTTCGAAGGTGGTTCCTCCACAATATTTTCGGATGTTTCTAACTCAACGAAACCTTCTGGGGTTTCAAGGGCATTTCCAGACCAAGGTTTTGTTCCTTTCCACGGGTCTTCTTGATCGGTAATTTTCTCAAGGCTTGCTATGAGATGATCCCAATCGCCTGTTGAAACCGGAGTTGAAGTAGGTTACTTCTTTTGGAGATGAGGGTTCTTCTGGGTCAGAAGTCCACACGTCTGTGCCATCGGACAACTCCTCTTCATTTTCGGAGAAATCGTGCCAATTGGATGAGCTTCCTGGATCTTTGTCAGGTGACTCATCAAAGAGATATCCAGGAGATCGATGTCTTCATGGACTTGAGATGTTGAGGCTTGGTCAGTATACTGACTTTTAAGCCTTTGTGTCAACTGTCTCAAGGGAGTGTCAGGATCATACCCTAACCCGTGTGAAGACTTTTCTACATAGCCGTAGAGTCTCCAATCTTCCAGCTGGCTTTTGGTCAAGACGGGCCCCAATGGCGTGAGAATACCGCGTCCTTCTCCCAAACCGACTGGGTTTTGAGCGTCATAGCCCATTTTCTTCATAATAGCTTGTGCCACAGAACTGTATAAGGATAGTTGAGGCGTACCTTTATTTTGGAAAGGTTCAAGCATGGAGCTTGATGAAGAAGCATCCGATCTATGGAAGAAGATCGGTTTTTCCTTTGCTGAAGTTGCTGGAACAACGAAGGAAGCTGACGTAGGATCTTCTATGTCAGAAGTTGTCTCCATTGGAGTAAGAGCAGGCTGAACTTGCTGAGTGTCAGCTTGGCTTGACGATGTGTCGTCTTCTGGCTCTGAATCCGAGTCCGTGTCTTGCATGATAGACACGAAAGAGACAACAAATTTGCCCCCAGGCTTTTGTTTTGCCTTCTTCACTTTAGTTGTGATGACCAAAGGCTTTGCAGTTTTGAGGGAGATGATGAAGGGAGTTTGGATGCTCTCTTCAGATTTACCGGATGGTTTGTTTTCTTCCGGTGATTGTTGAGGAGCTTTGCCTTTATCTTCCTGGAGATTTTCGGCAAAGGATGCTGTGTGCTTCTCCTCTTCTTCTTTTTCACCTTCATACATCTGTGAGTCTGCGAAGTGGATTTCTTTACCTTTGAAGGGTTTTCTGTCCGCAAAGACTCGATGTATCATGCCGTCGTCGCCAACAAACTTGATGCATTGATGTAGAGTTGAAGGGACAACACCATTCTCATGGATCCAAGGGCGTCCGAGAAGGATGTTGTAGCATGAAGGGGTCTTTATTGCATACACTGTGACCTCAGAGATAAGATCACCGATCTGCAATTTGAACCTGATTTGCCGATAGGCCTTTGAGTACTCCCATCGTATCCAAAGATAGATACAGATGTGTGGCTCAGTTTGCTGGGTGGGATGCCCAACTCTTCAAGAGCCGATGTGAGATAAGGTTGAGTGCAGAACCTGGGTCGATCTGAACTCTATGCTAGGCATTTCCTTGATATACCCTGTTGAAGTACAGGGGTCGATTATGCCTGGTTTCGGCCAAGTAGGAGGTCATCCTTTGTGAAGGCGATGGTTGCACTGGCTGCTTTTTTAACCGAGAGGCATTCAATGCATGATCCCTCAGTTTTCTTCTTTTCTCCCTTTGAGGAGGCTTCTGAGTTTTTGACCCGGTAATCCATTTCAATTTGGGAGGACTTGCGGGGCATGTTTGTCGACATCCTCATTCAGCTTTTGTAATTCCGAAATGAGATTATCACGAGTGTGCGGAGACATTCGCAACAAATCTAGGATGTGCAGACGTGCAGGTATGTGCTTGAAGTGTTCATCAAGTCATACTTGAAAGCCTCCTTAGGGCCTGCATGTTCATCATTGTTGCCACTAGGGGCGTTTACAACATCTTTTCCCGAAGAATTTACATATGTAAAGGAAGATTGGTTGTAATTTTTGTGGTAGTCCCGGCCAGAGCGGGTGCCTCTACCAACTTCGAGAGCTTCTTGAGAAGGGTCTTCGTTTGGAAGATTGTCTTCAGGATCAAGAGGCTGTCGTTTTTCATTTGCTGAGGATGTATCAGCAGCAGAGTTACCATCCTCAGTGATTGTGTTGCCATGGAGCATTTTCGGGAACAAGTCCTGAACAGCATCCAGCAATCTTCCTCTTCGTGACTAATTCATCGTCCCAAGTACTAATGGCTGGGAATTCTTCAGTCAGGAAGGGTGTGAACTTTGAGTCACAGTCTCAGGAGAAGAAAACCTGAGAGGGTATCATCTCAGTTGAAAGTCACGTGAGACGAGGTGGCTCCGGAAGATATATTGCTAGGCGTCGCCGGAGGTAAGTGCTCTCATCAGACGATGCTTCGGAAGAGCTATAATCCCGAATATCACATTACAGGCAAGGTCTGACGGGAGACGTTGCTGATCGGAGTCAGACTCATCCTCGGATGTGAGAGGATCGTCATCAGCAATTTTCTCCATTTTCAGGAGTTAAGGGAGGAGTACCTGGTGGTCTTCAGGGACTTCAGGCTCTGGATTGCGAGGGGGCTCGTTGACGCGTTTCTTGCTCTTGTTCTAGAGCGAGTCGCTGCAAGAATCCTTGCATATTCTTCAAGATCAGGCATAGGAGCCGGATCTTCTTCTTCATCAACTCTTTGTGGCTCAACATTGTTGATTTCCACTGGAGTAATGAGAGGTGCTGGGTCAGCAACATTTTCTTGTACAGCCTCTTGGTCTTCTTCATCATCAGACCAGGATCCTTGTGGCTGTAGGGGGTTATACCAGATTACTGGCATAAGATGAGACTCAGGAACCCATTCTTCATCGGAGAGATATTCTCCTGTTTCAAGGGATTCCTCCCACTCATCCGTGTAGTTGGGTTCGAATCCATCATCGGTGTCGCTGGACTCGTATCCATCAATGGAGAATCCAACTACCGAATTGCAAGAGTATGATGCCTCCTGCATGGCTTCTTTGAATTGAGGTGGCATGAAATCACTGAGAGTGAATTTCCTTACCCCCTTTGAAGTCTCTGGAAGGATGTTTTTGTTACCTCCAGTGAAGCGGTAGAGGAAGCCTCTGCCTTTTCTTTGACCTCTAGTTTTGGCTGGGTCTTCTCTTGCCGTTTGAGCTTGAGGAGATGTTTCCTAGCCTGCCTTCGCTGTCGAGCTGTAGGCTTTATTTTCACGACCTCCCAATTTTCATCTTCCAGGAGATCGGGATGTACCCATATCGGTTGTCCGTCTGGTGTCGGGTAAGGAACCAGTTCCTCGGACGCTTCGATTGAGTTTATCACCTTGAAGGAAGTAGTGATCTTCTTCTTCGGTGATTTTGATGTTTGTCCACATGTCACCATGTTGACGGAGGCAGACCCATAGTTTTTGTCAAAGGTAATGACTCCGTTTTCCACATCTCATTTATCTTCTCTCTCACAACGAAGCATTGATTGAGAGGATGCGAGATCATCTGGTGGTATGGACAGTACCCGAGGATCGTTGGTTTTGCCAACATCACCCGGTCTTTTTGGTTCAGGCAAGGTGAGCTTGCCGTTTGCCACAAGAGCCCCGAAGATTTCATCAACATCTTCATCAAACGGGTATTTCTTCTCTACTCGTTCTTTGAAAGCGTCTGAGAGTTCAGGTCTCTTACCAACAGCTTGTTTTCAGCTTTCTTTGGTGGCTGAGGAGCTGACTTGGTCTGCACATTGAGGACCTCTTTCTTCTTTGGTTTAGAGGTTGCAATGGCGGTTGGCTCTTTTCTTGATGATTTCTGACTGTTGAGGTCTTTAATCACCGTCATGGAAGCTTCTAGGAGTTCTCCCAGGTTTTTTGATTTATTGCCGATGATCATGGAGCGGATTCTGGCTCTCATGTTGTTTCGGCAGATGTCGACTAGCGACGCTTGTGGCAATACATCAGAGCATTTGTATGCCATTGCTTTCCACTTGTGAATGAAGTCATATGTTGATTCATTCTCCCCCTGTTTTAGGCTGCACAGCTGAGCCATAGTAGCGGGGTGATCCTCACCTTTGAAGTGAGTCAGGAAGCGTGTCTCTAGCATGGCCCATTTTGGATTGAGTCCTCCGGCAGAGTGGAGTACCAATCGAAGGCCGTACCTTTTAGGGTACTTGCAAAGAGGCGAATCTTGAGTGCATCTTGATCCGCGATAGCTTCCCGTCAAGATCTTGAAGTGGATGACGTGCTGTCTAGCTGATCCTTTCTCCGTATATGTTTGGAGAGTAGGATGCTTGAATTTGGTGGGGAACGGACCGAGTCCATCCATAAGGGATATGGTGGCTTGATCCCATGCTCCTTGAGTATATCCTCTTCTTTTGCTTTGGCGAGGATACCGTCTACGTCCTTTTTGGTAAGGGCGCGTGACTCATTTTCTTCTCCATTTACCTCGTCGTCTTGATGATTCGGAGGAGGTTCATTGTTCGCCTGATTTTGGAAGGCGAGGAGAAGGTTTTCCATCAGAGTTTCAATCCTCTGCTGGCCCTGTTCCAACTGCTGGATGCGGGTGATCGCATCTTCTGGAGGTGGATTGCGGGGTGGTGGCTCAGAATTTGTAGCCAAGACGTTCATCCTTCGTGATTCGAACGAAGAAAACTGTCCTGGTGACTGAGCTGGGGCTCATTTTTTTGAAGAGGAGCTTGAGGAAGGATCACTCTGCTGTCCTTTGCTTGAAGGAGCAGGGGATTCTTCTGAATGTCCTTCTTGTCCTTGAGACGCTGCGGGTCATCGGACGTCGGACATGGATTTTTGTTGCTGATTTTTGGCGCCTTCTGGTTTTTTCAACCATATGGACGGCAGCAACTTGGTTGGGTCTTTCTTTTTCGACCCATTTGGGAGAGACTTGAAGTGTGGGAGGCTGGGTCCTTTGCTTCTGTAGTCTCTTTTGTCTATACGACGCGCGGCGGCGTATACAACGAGCAATTTGAGCTTCGGTCAGCTCTGACTGGGCTTTGACGATGAAGGATGTGCTCCCTCGGGCGCAGCAGCCGAGCCTGTCTTCTTTGTAGCTGGCAAGGACAGGATGCGAACCCTATCCTTCGCCTGTTGCAGCGAAGCTTTGAATTTGTGAAGTTCGGCCCCTGTAGAGATGAAGGGTCGAACTGCAGATTTGTAGGCCTTAGCAGGTGCTTGTGGAGGCCTTGTGATGCATGACTTGATTTTGGGCTTGTAGGAACAAGCCGGCTCATGCTGGGTTGACTTGAGAGTCAGGTTGGAGATGGGTCTCTCCTCTTTCATGTAAGCAAGAGGATAGAACTGGTTCTCCTTGAGTGGGGCCAGGAATGCTGGCTTAGTGGATGTCTGGGACCTTCTCTGTTTTGGGTGAAGGTCTTGGGGACCAAGTCTTGGGGTAGACCTGGTTGTTTGCAGGTTGAGGCTATCGCGGGGCTGCCACGGGCTTCAGGCCTTCTGGTGCTCGCCTTTGGTGTCACGGTAGTGACACGTTGAGAGGCGAGTTTCTGCTTCTTAGAGGGAGCAGTTTTGTTCCTCGGGAAGTGGGATGGTCCCAGTGTCCCGAAGATGATAGTCCGGGGAGTCGAGGTCGACCCGGAGTTCAGAGAGTTGCCGAGGGAGTTGACACTTCGGCAGCTGATTGGGCGCTTGTAGGTGCGCGTGGTTGCTTTTGTTGAAGCATAAGTTGGTGCTTGTTTTCGTCGAAAGTAATGGTTAGTGAAGCTGCCATTGTTAGTTTTTTCGAAAATTTCTGAAACAAGACCACATCCATTAGTAATCACAAGAATATAATGATCATAAATGGGAAGTTCTATGATTTCGTCTTTTCAAATTGCTCGAGGTAGATGACCCAAGCAATATGAGGAAGGCAAAATGCCATAGAGGGTACAATTGTTCTGATCGCAGGTATGGTAAGCCCGGAATGGGCATCCCAGTGACTGCTAGAAGCAATTGTGAACTTAAATTCGACTTATCGAGAAGCAGAGCTTGCTCGAGGTAAGAAGAATATAAAGTTGGAGTTACAGATGTGCCAGTCGCAATACAGTAGACCCTGAAAGGGCGTACTAGTACCGCTAGACACAAATGTTTTGAGACCGCATCTATGAGATGAGATTCTCTGTTTTGAAAGGTCAAGATTGGATTCATCAAAGAGAGCAGATGGTATTCCAATCTGAACACGGGCTCAGCGATTTCCGCGAGCGCCAGTGCTCAGAAGAAATGAACCATAATTTCTCGGATCTGAATCTAAAAATGACGAGTTTTTTTTTTTTTTTTTTTTTGAAAGGCCAATATCGGGTTCATCAAAGAGAGCAAAAGGTACTCCAATCTGAACACGGGCTCAGCGATTTCCGCGAGCGCCAGTGCTCAGAAAGAAGAAGACCAAGATTTCTCCAATCTAAACCCAAAATGACGGAAGTTTTTTTTTTTTGAAGATTTTGAAGATTTTTTTTTATTTTTTTTTTAAAAAATCTTTTTTTTTTATTTTATATTTTTTTTAAAGATTTTTTTTTGAAAAATTTTTTATTTTTTATTTTTTTATTTTAAAATTTTTATTTTTTTAAAAATTTTATTTTTGAAAAAAAAAATTTATTTAAAAGACGAGAGAGTACACATAGGCCTCCTAACCCGATCTTATGAAATCTTGATTGATAGAATTGCCCCCAGGTAAGGGTAGGATTACTTAATGAACCCGTTTGGAGGACCCTTACCTAGAACAGTCAAGCTGTCTCCACACTCTGGACAAGGCTTTTCTTTGAATCAACCATGATCAAAGAACACAGTTGGTTTAACCTTAGTGGTCTATGTCTTTTTTTTTATATATATATATATATACTTTTTTTTTTATTTTTAATGAACTCATCGAAGAGAAACCATGGCCCAAAACCTTAGTCGAACAGGCTCAACATTTCTGCAAGCGCGATGAACGATAGGAACGGATCAAGGTTTCTCAATTTTGAATCCAAATTGAGAAATCTGATTTTTTTTTGTTTTTCTTTTTTTTTTTTTTGAAAAGAGAAAGAGTGGAAATAAATTCAAAGAATTAAAAATTTCCAAACAAAAAATCTCATCTCATTTTTTTTTTATATGCGGAATTCAACATAGGCCACCAATTATAAAGTAGCCAAGGAATCGAGAAAAGAAATATAAGCATAGAGCAAAATATATGATATGCAAATATTTCATTTCTAGCATTGTGTTCTCAAATAAACGAGTCCCACCGGGTGATGCCAGCTTGATGGACCACGCTCCTGCTTGGTTCTACCGAGGTCGGCGGACGTGGGAGTCCGTCGGGTCCGACCCTTTCGTAACCGGGGGGCAAGGGCGTGCATCAACATTTCTTTTTTTGTGGGTGTGCCAGATTTTCTATTTTTACTTGGAATTGCAAGTGGTGATCCGGAGATCAACCTTCGCAAGTAAAAAGGAAATCAACTTCTTTCAAGTTTTCCATTGCACATATATTTAAGAAAAGAGACATTTTTTCTTGATTTGCCGTGAAAGGCGATTTTTTGGCATTTATAGCCGATTTTGGCGTTTATAGCCGATTTTTGGCGTTTATAGCCGATTTTGGCGTTTATAGCCGATTTACAATCCTTATCAACAATGAAAGACAAGAATTGTGATTTTTGTCTCTTTTGAAAAAATACAAACTACAATGAAAAGCAAGAAAAGGAGGATCTAACTTCTCAGGAGATTGTGGAGGACTCGTTTAGATTGACGGTCGCAAGCCATATGTGGGCTTCGCCATCATCCATGCAGATGAGAACAGAGGATGCTATTGATTCGCTTGGCTTGGCTATAACCTCAGGTTTTTAGAGGACAAAGACCAAAGGAAAGTCCTATGTCCAATAAAAAGCCGAGTAGACGGGCTGAAAAAGCCATATCTAAACCATTGGAGGCAGGAGGAGAAGGCAAGGACCTTGGGGGGGGGTACCCCCCAAGGGACTTTTGTCACCTTGTTGCGGTGGCCGGTGTAGAACTTCCGCAGAGTTTTCTCTCTTTTTCCTTTCTCTGGATTTTGTGTCTGTGTGTTTGTGCTTTTTTCTCTGATGTTTCTGATGTCCCTTTCTTCTTGGAGAGCCCTCCTATTTATAGGCTTTTAGGTAGCCTTTTAGGTGGGTTTATGGGCTTTTATTGTCATTAAGCCGCATAATGGGAGGAGTTACAAAATTGAATTGTTTATTTTGTAACTCCTTTTTCTTGGCTTCTGATTGGCCGGAGGAGATTGAGGGCATTTAATCGCCTTTAATCGCCATGATGGGAGGAGTTTCATGGGTTAAATGCCATGAATCTCTTGACTTGTAACTCCCGAATGCGTGCTTCTGATTGGGCCGTCCAAGAAATGGATTAATGACTGTAATAAGTTAGTCAATTAATCGCATTAAGTGGTCGCCGAGCAGCTGAAGAGTCGCGGGCCGTGCCACGTCTTTTGGAATTCTTCTGTCGATGATCATCGATGGATCTTCATGTAGATCGACATCAGATGACCATGTAATTTCAGGTGTTTGTTGCCAACAGCGGGTCGGTGCATCTGTCCTGTCGATTTCTTGATCGGTCGGGTGGAAAGCACACTTTTTTTGGTTGACCGGGTGGCGATCAATATTGTTTTTCGATACTCTTGATGATTTACCCGTGTTTTGGACGGATGTCAGAGGACTTGGTGTCTCAAAAGCATGAATTTTGGAAAGTACCAGAGGCTGGGCTCCTCGAATCGCGAAAAAACGGCGAAAACCGGGGTTTCCGGGGCTTTCCCGGCGACCCCGGGGTCCAAGGTCGCCAGCGACCCTGGCCCAGGGTCGCAGGGGTCTGCGACCCTGGGGGGGTTTTCCCCCTTTCGTGTCCCGTTTTGCGTTCGTTTTTGCTTTTTTTTTATTCTTTTTTCTTCTGTACTTTTCCCTGACATTTTGACCATTTATTGGCCTGATTTCTTTGTAGGAAACCTGATGAGAATCCTTGCATTTTTGTTTTGCAAAGTTTCCAATTTCCTGAGAAAGCCGAAGACTTTGTCGCGTAGAGCTGCCGATTTTCCGTTAGAAGCTGAAACTGGGTCAAACGATGTCGGAATGACCTGAAATTTGGTGTGAAGCCTCCTGAGCAATAAATAAGACCAACCATAGGCTTTTGTTTGAGTTTTGAAGCCGTTTGGGGTCCTATCACCTGTAGACTTGCTTTTTGTCGCGATGAAGATGCCGCGGTTTGATGTGCGGTCAACCGATGTCCGATTGACTTGAAATTTGACAGGGAACCTATTGGGGTCATTTTAAGATGATCCATAGGCTCTGTCTTGGAAACCATGGTCCCGGAGAGCTTTTGCCGCCGAGAGCTCCTATTCGGCTGTCGGAGAAGCGAAGTTAGGCCAAATGATTTTGAAATGGCCCGAAACTTCTTGTGTACTCCTCTTTTGGCTGTCTGGAAGAATCTTGCAGTTTTTGTTTGATTCTGACAAGATTTGATTTTTGGAAGCAGCATTGCCTATTTATGGCAGGTTGCGACTTCATGTAGCTCTTTGGATCTTGAAAAGGCAAAGTGACATTTTTGGTGTCAACAGGGCCTTCGCCTGATTTGGCTACAGCCGCTGGATGTCGCCCTGTCAGCGATCTGGCGAAGATTGTGGGCGGCTGGATGTCGCATCTGTTCCACTGGCTCATGCCCCTATTCTGCCACGTGTCCAATGACGTGGCGGGCATGGGGTGCGAGAGGGGATTCTTATTCATTTCGGCTCCCGCCCCAGCTCCTTCGGCCGAGGTCAGGCTCTTTAGCCGAAGTGGAACCTTGGTAACCGAGCTCGGCGCTAGTAGCCAAAGTTTATCTGGTTTCGGCTGAGGTCTCTGTCCCGGCAGCCGAAGTGTGTCTGGACGGCACGTGGATGGCACGTGAGAGTGCTTATCGACATCTTATAGCCGTGATTATCATGATCCTGGAGTTTTGAAAATCTCCCCACACAATTGCCCTAAGCTTATGACTTCTTAAGCGCCCTAGCCTTTAGGGGTTAGAAGCTAGAGAACCCGTCTGGAGATGCCGTGGTCATTGCTTGGGGCCGCTTCAATTTCTTCGAGCCAATAAATGTTGTCCTGTTCGCCCCGGGAAACGAACCGGTGGCTACACGTGTTGCTTCTTCACTGATCGTGCCGTTAAATTGATGGGACAGGCGCGGATCTCGAAATTTGTCTTTTCGAATTTGTAAATGGCGCCCAAAGAGGGCTTCCTTCCCCTATAAATAGGGTTGTCTTCTTCCGTTCTTTCTTTATTTTCTCTTCAGATTTTCTTTGCCCTTGCCTTCAATTCTTGCTCTGGTCCTCGCATCCTGCTCCGGTCTTCGTCTGTCTTCTCAAGATCTCTCCACAGTGTTCTGGAGAGGACGACCGTAAGACGTGCCCAGGCTGATTCCTGATTCGCACTTCTGCTTCAGTAAGTGACTTTGTGCCTCTGTCTTTTTTAGGGTTTCTTTTCGCCTTCTTCTTCTTGTAGAGATGGCCACCCCTACGTTTCAGTTAGATACGGCTGAGGGCATGGCTAGGTTTAGGGTTACATTCAATATCCCGGAGGGGGTCCGCCTCAGGACGGCGACTCCCAGCGACCACGCCCTACGCTGCTGGTCCTGCGGCTGGATGCCGTTCCCTTTCATCTCTGTGATCGAAAGTGGGGTCAGATTTCCTCTGCATCCCCTGCTTAGAGCCTGTCTTAGCGCCTGGTCCGTCACCCCTTGCCAGCTGATGTCCAATGGCTTCAAGGTCATCATGGGCACGAGATTGAACGAGATCTTGGGGATTAATTTGGGCGTCCATGATATCGAGGACCTGTACGACATCTGCAAGGCTGGGGGAGACAACTATTATCTTCGGGTGAAGCAGCTCCGAAAGGGTTTCGTCCTGGCCCTGGAGGATTCTATTAAAAACACCGAGGAAGATCTCATCTATGTTTCAGGGGACTGGAAATTCGGCGCCGGCGAGGACAGGACGCTCAGGGTCCCTCGCCATCTCGGGGCCATCCCAAGTAAACATCGACTCTTCACACTGCTCCTTTTGCTCAACTTTTATATTGCCGAACTGCGAGCGAGGCAGCGCCGAGCCGCAAGCGATGGTTAGAGAAAGAACATCGCTGACCACAAGAAGGTCGAGAGATACGCCGGGCACGAGAACAGATCTGCCTGGAAACTGTTAGGGTACACACCGAGATACCGCGGCCATTACAGGAGGGTTGGGGCGGTGTCAGAGGACAAGCTGCAGCCTGATCTCCCTTCCGTCACTGTGGCCGTGCCTGCGGGTGTGCCCTTGATCGATCCTGCTTCGAGCCGAGCTGCGTCTGGTGCTGAGCCATCTACTTCTTCTAGTTCGGGGTCGCCGAGTTTAAGGGAGGTAGTGGACGCTTATACATCTGACCCGGAAGAGAGGATGGAGGGCAGCTCAAGAGTGCTTGGTACCAAGGAACTGGCGGCCAAGTTTAGGCGCGGGTCTTCGTCTTCTGCGATGCCTTCTTCTACCAGTTCTCGCATGGCTTCGGGCTCGGGGGGAGCTGCTGTTTCTTCTGCTCTGGCTACTGCTCCGATCGAAGGAGTGCGGAGGCGCTCACCGGATCGTCCGAGGGACGGGTCTCCGCCGAGGAAGACGTCTAAGGTGGGGGAGAAAGAACCGGGGGCCGAGCAGGCCCCTAAAGACAAGGTGCCTGTGCGCACCTCTGGAGGCAAGGCACCCCCTGGAAAAAGTGCGCCAGCGAGCAGGGCAGCTACTGAGACGGCTCGGGACCTCAGTATCTCTATAGGGTAGGGGTCCGGATCGGCCTCCGGACCTCGTGTTGCCCCGGCGGCATGGAGGCCTAGGTTGGAGACTCAACCCGGGAAACCTTTAAATGTGGAGGACCGGGTGCAGGGGAACTCCAACGTCATCGGGGCCCTTGCCAAAGCTTGTGCCCTGCCGCGTGACATGGAGCAGCATGCGAAGTACGACAACGAGTCTCTGCTGGGCTCAGCAATCCAGGCTGCTCTCTTGGTAAGTACCTTCAATGCCCGTTTTGAAGTGTTTCATTTCGGCTGCTTTTATTTGACTTGTTTTCCTTATGTAGTGCAGAGGCTCCAGTTGGTGGTGGAATGGAGCGACAGGAACGTCTCCAGGATCACCCAACTGGAGTTCGAGAGGGACAAATTGAAGAAAGAGCTGGGAGAGCTGAAGAGGAGCAGCGCCGAGGCGACCGCACAGCTGGATGTGGCGCTGGTCAGTATCACTGACCTCACGTCGACAACACATCAGTTGAAGGGCGAGATCTGGGTGAAGACTAAGAGGAATACCGAGCTGGAGGTGGAGCTGGCCAGAGCGAAGGCTGATTCGGCGGCTGAGTCAACGAGGGGGCATACTGAAGTCCTAGCCGGGCGTGCTGAAGTCGAGAAGCTGAAGGAGGAGAACGCCGAGCTGAAGGCTGGGCATCCCGAAGTCGAGCGGCTGAAGAAGGAGGACGCCGACCTCAAGTCCTCGCTGCAGGCTGAGGCCCAATCTTCCTTTCAGATGGGGGTGGACCAGGCTACAGAGGAGTACGAGAGGCAGGTGGAGGAGATCACCTCCATTCTGTTCGAGGAGGGGTGCCTGGCCACACTGAAGTGTGCAGTGGTTCCTGAAGACCACCCGGTCTATCGGAATCTGCCAAAGTATTCCGGTGCAGACCCCGAGCCGAGTTCTGCTCCGTTGGCCGAGAGTGCCCAGGTGGATGCTCCTGCAGCTGGTCCTATCTCGGATGGCGCTCCACCTATCCCTTCTGCTGGTGATTCCCCGGTTGCACCTTTGGGCGGTGCTCCTTCCGCCCCTCCCGCGGGTGATGCGCCTGAGAGGGCCGCGGTTGTCGCCGAGACCGCCGGTTCTTCAGAGACCGTGATAGTATTGGTCGAGTCGCCGAAGCCTCTGTAGCTTCTCGGTCGCTGCTTTCATACTTGTAAATTTTCTATCTTTTCTTTTGGAATGTAATGTGAACTTGCATGTAATTCCCTTCACTTTTAATGAAAAGCAGAGCTTAGTTCAATTGTGCTCTCTCTTTCCCTATCTTTTGGAGTTCGGCTCCTTCGTGCTTGAGTCCGGCTGAGTGCTTTAATGTGACGTGACATGTGAGTCTTGAGTTGGATAGAGTGCCGAACGGTCTTCATAGTTATCTGCATTGATATCCCACATTCTGAGGCCCATAAATAACAGTAAGTGCAGTGGTACGGCCAATTGGGAAAACGAGCAGATGGCTCCACGTGTCACCATCGGAACCGTCAATCAATTTATAGAAAATGTGCGCCTCCACGTGGGGCATGGGAGACCTCGCCTCATAAATTTTCTTGAGGAACGGATCCTTCTTCCTCCTATAAATAGAAGTAGCAAGCTCGCCGTGGGAGATAAAAAGAACCAGGACTTTATATTATCTGTAAACATGGGGACCTGTCTCTTTCTGTCAGCCACTCTGGCAGCTGCGCTCTGTAGAACTTTAGGAACCTCTGCCCCGGACGAACCTCCTGTGACAGAAGACAGCTTCCTCTGGGAGGAGCTGTCCTACGTGGTCTGCGCGCTCTCTGAAGATGGTCCCCGTGGACTATGCGTTCTCTGAATGCGGGTCCACGGCCAACTCCCGCCGATGCATCTGAGAAGATATCAACTCCTGCCTATGCGGCTGGGAGGTGATTATTCTTTGTTGTCGGGAGTTGGTGGCGCTCCTGGCGTTTGAGGGTCTTGTCTTGATCCTGCAAGGTCCTGCGTGGGATCATGCTGCAGGGTCTTGTGTGGGATATCAAGACCTCCAGGCAGCGGGCCGATGAAGATCAAGACCTCCAAGCTCCCTTCTTTTTCTGTTTTCAGAGGACTGCGAGCCTCCTTACTGTATTTTGTTTTTTTCTTTTCTATAACCCTTGTAATGAAGAAATTACATTCAATAAAAGCAAGAAGTTTCTGATCAAATGAAACGTGCATCCTGTATTTTTGCATTCTTTTTTGCTTTTCTGTACTGTTTTTTCTGCACTTTTGTGCTTCTATTTCTTTTTTCTGTATTTTTGTGCTGCTTTTCTGCACTTCCGTGCCTGCACTGCTCTTTTCTTTTTTTCTGTGCTATTTTTCTGCACTTTTGTGCTTGCATCGCTTTGTCTTTCGAAGACTGTTATTAGCCGAGATGAACCCAGAGCCTCGAGGATCTCGGCTGCGTGAGCCTGAGCTCGGGACCGATCTCGGTGGGTGTATGAACCCAAGGTTTTAGGAGTAACTGGATGCATAGATCCTAAGTCAGTCCATGGGCGTGTGAACCCAAAATTTTGGGAGGACTGGATGTATGAATCCGAAGTCAGTCCCAGGGTGTATAAACCCAAGGTTTTAGGAGCGACTGGATGTATAAATCCTAAGTCAGTCCATGGGCACGTGAACCAAAAATTTAGGGAAGACAGGATGTATGAATCCGAAGTCAGTCCCAGGGTGTATAAACCCAAGGTTTTAGGAGCGACTGGATGTATAAATCCCAAGTCAGTCCATGGGTGCATGAACCCAAAATTTAGGGAGGACTGGATGTATGAATCCGAAGTCAGTCCCAGGGTGTATAAACCCAAGCTTTTAGGAGCGACTGGATGTATAAATCCAAAGTCAGTCCATGGGCACGTGAACCCAAAATTTAGGGAAGACTGGATGTATGAATCCGAAGTCAGTCCCAGGGTGTATAAACCCAAGCTGCTGAACTCAGATGAGATTACACAGATTGATGACAGGGCAAATGCTACTTTCATTGATCCTGAGACTTCCATTACATCTCAGAAATAGAACTTCTTCAAGTGAGATGCATTCCATGGTCACGGCAACTGCCTGCCTTCTAAGTCTTCAAGTTTATAAGAAGATCGTCCTGCAATTGAGACCACCCTGAATGGGCCATGCCAGTTTGGGGCCAGTTTTCCTTCATTTGGGTCTTTGTCAGCTAGTAGGGTCTTCTTCAGAACCAGTTCTCCTACTGAGAAATTTCTTTCCCTGACCTTTTCATTGTATCCTCTGGCTAGCTGTTGCTGATAGTCGGTCAATCGTATCGCTGCCGCTTTTTGATGCTCATCGGCTAGGTCCGGCTCCATTGCCAAGTTCATCTCGTTTCGGCCTTGGTCGACCAACTCTGTCCTCAGGGATGGGAGGCCAATTTCCAAGGGAATGACCGCCTCCATCCCATAGGCCAAAGAGAAGGGTGTCGCCGAGGTGGATCGTCTCGGAGTCGTCATGTATGCCCATAACACGCTGGGAAGCTCCTCTACCCATCTCCGTTTCGCTTTGTCCAATCGCTTCTTCAGGCCGTCAAGCAGTACCTTGTTAGAGATTTCGGCCTGACCATTCTCTGCGGGTACGCCAGAGTGTAGTAGTGGTTCCTGATGCCATGATTTTGAAAGAAGTCTGTAAAGAAGTTGGAGTCGAATTGAGTCCCGTTGTCTGAAATTAGGGCCCTGGGGATGCCGAACCTCGTTATGATGTTCTTCTATACGAAGTTCTTGGAGTCCCTTTCATTGATGGAGGACAGTGGTTCAGCTTCTACCCACTTCGTGAAGTAGTCTGTGGCAACTATCAACCATCTCTTGTTCCCTGGAGCTCGGTGGAGAGGTCCCACAATGTTCAGCCCCCATTGAGCGAAGGGCCATGGACTAGAGAGGGGACTCAGGTCTTGTGCTGGCCAATGAAGAGAATGGGAAAACTTCTGACATTTCTCGCATTTCCTGGCGTATACCTGCGCGTCCTTCTGCATATACGGGCACCAGTAACGTTGGCTTATAGCTCTGTAGGCCAGTGATCGCCCTCCGATGTGACTTCCGCAGATTCCTTCATGGATTTCATATAGAAAGTCGTCCACCTTGCTTGGATGGACGCATTGAAGGTAGGGGCCTGTGAAGGATTTTCTGTAGAGCTTGCCTTCAGGAGATAGCCAAAATAGAGCTGCCTTGAGTCTGATTCGGTGGGCTTCATTGTTGTCTTGGGGGAGCTGGTCGTCCTTTAGGTAAGAGATGATTGGGTCCATCCAGCTCGGGCCGAGATCAACGCACAGGACTTGCCGAGATGAGTGGAGCTCTAGGCTTGATCTTGGTATCGATCCAACCTCAACAGTCATTTTCTTTCCTGCTTCGACAGCGGAGGCCAGGTTTGCAAGCGCATCAGCATGCGTGTTGGTATCTCTGGAGATTTGCCTGACCTCGGCGGTTTGGAAGTGAGAGACCAGTTTCTTTGTGAGGGCTAAGTAGGCCGCCATCCTGTCGTCCCTGGCTTGGTAGTCTCCAGTGAGCTGGCTAGTTACCAGTTGCGAATCGCTGAAGACCACCAATTGTTGGGCTCCGAGGATTCGGGCGCTATTCAGCCCTGCTATCAGA
The DNA here is from genome assembly GCA_012931725.1 of Litsea cubeba. NCBI lineage: Eukaryota > Viridiplantae > Streptophyta > Magnoliopsida > Laurales > Lauraceae > Litsea > Litsea cubeba. The sequence goes on from CM022946.1 coordinate 52,971,353, forward strand.
GCTTCGTACTCCACTTCATTGTTCATCGCTTTGAAGTCCAAGGTGAAGGCTTTTTCTATATGACCAGTCCCTCTGGCGATTGGAGAACTATGCCGGCGCCAGCTCTCTTGGAGGTGGCGAGCCGTCGACGAAGACCTTCCATGCCGAGACAGGAACTTGTCTCTGAGAAAATTATTCGACCTCGGTGACTTCATGCTCATGCCCTATGCCCCCCAGTTCGGTGCCGGGCTGGGTCGAGGCCGAGCTTGGAGAGACGAATTCTACAATGAAGTCTGCCAGAATTTAGGCTTTGATCGCAGTCCTAGGACGGTACTGGATGTCATACTGCCCCAGTTCGACTGCCCATTTTGAGATTCGCCCTGAAAAGTCAGCTTTCTTGAATATAGATCGGAGTGGGTGCTCCGTGATAACCACAATAGCGTGGGATTGAAAATAATGGGAGAGCTTGCGGGAGGCACTGACGAGTGCCAACGTAAGCTTCTCCAGCAAAAGGTATATGGTCTCGACATCAAGCAGGATCTTGCTCGTATAGTAGATTGGTTTTTGGACTCCATCGTCCTCTCTGATGAGGACGGAGCTTACTGCATGATCCGAGACCGCAAGATACAGATATAAAATCTCCCCCTTAGTTGGGGTAGAGAGTAAAGGTGGTGAAGACAGATAAGTCTTGAGTGCTTCCAATGCTTGGTCGCACTCAGGGGTCCACTGAAAGAAAGGCCCGCACTTATCTGATGATCTGCTGATGAAGCGATTGAGTGCTGCCGCCATGCCAGTTAGCTTCTAGACCTCCTTTGTAGTAGATGGGCTTTGGATTCCCAGGGTTGTTGTGATCTGGTCCGGGTTGGCCTCTATCCCCTCCGTGTTACTAGGCTTCCGAGGAACTTGCCAGAAGCGATGCCGAAAGCGCACTTGGAAGCATTTAGTTTGAGCTTGAATTCTCGGAGGATGCTGAAGACTTCGGACAGATCCGCCAGATGGTCACTAGACTGCTTGGACTTGACGACCATGTCGTCAATGTAGACTTCAACTGTCTTCCCGAGCTGAGCCTGGAACATTTTTGTGATGAGGCGCTGATAAGTTGCCCCCGCGTTCTTCAGTCCAAAGGGCATTACCTTGCAGCAATAAGTGTCGCGGGGGGTTATGAATGCGGTTTTTTCCTCGTCTGGCTCGAACATCGGAATCTGGTGGTAGCCTCTGTAAGCGTCGAGGAAGCTCATTATGTCATGGCCAGCAGTGGCGTGATCATCTGATCAATCTTTGGAAGAGGGAAGCTGTCCTTCAGGCAAGCTCTGTTGAGATCTGTGAAGTCCACGCATACCCTCCACTTGCCAGTCTTCTTTTTTACCACCACTGTATTGGCCAGCCAGACCGGGTACTGGACCTCCTGGATTGCACCTGCCTCTAGCAACTTGTCGACTTTTTTTACCACCGTTTCCATCTGCTGCAACCCCGTCCTGCGTGCCCTCTGTACCACTGGCTTGTGGTTAGGATCCACGTTCAGCCTGTGGCACATGACCTCGGGGTCGACCCCTGGCATTTCGCTCGGGGTCCAAGCGAAGACATCTACGTTCTGCATCAGGAATCTTAAGAGCTCAGTTATCTCAGGGTCGGGCAGCTAGGTGCCGATTAGGAAGAATCTGTCAGGGTCTAGTGGGTCGAGCCTGACTTCGGCTAGATCTTCAATACTCTTCTTGTCAGGATCCCGGCCGATCTCGTCCAGCCCCCTCTCGAACTCTGCCAAATTCACTCGCTCTGGCTCCTTCTCTCCAGGGACCATGGCCAACATACACTGCCTGGCCAGCTGCTAATCTCCTTCGACTGTAACCACCTCCATCATGCCTTCCTTGTCCTCAAGCACGAACTTCAGCTTCTGGTGGAGGGTGGAGGGAACTGCTTCCATCTTGAGAAGCCACGTCCTGCCCATGATAGCATTGTAGGGAGAAGGGGCGTCCACTACCAGAAAGTCAGCCGTCACGGAGGCTCCGCCCACTCTGGTTTCCAGAGTGATTCTCCCCTTGGGGTAGACTGGTTTGGCACTGAACCCTATCAGGGGCGCACGGGCCTCTTTCAAATCAGCCTCCGAGAGTCCCATCTTCTTGAAACATTCGTAGTAGAGGACCTCCGACGAACTGCCGGAGTCGACGAGGATCCTCTTCACTGTGAAGTCTTGTAGCTTCATCGTCAGGAGCAGGGGATCATTATGGGGAAGTTGCAGTCCCTCAAGATCCTTATCTGAAAATGAGATGGCTGGGCGGTCGCGCCGTGCTCTCTTAGACGCTGGCCTGAGTTCGGCCCTCATCAACTCTTTCCCATGGGAGGTTTGCCTGGCCTCGGCACGGGCCTGGGCGTTGCCTCTAGCTGAGAGAGAGGGAACTGAGGGTGCCAGATGGATCACATTGATGATCTTCTAAGACTCCTCGCTGTTTGGTTCCTTATGAGCGCTCTGATGAGCTCGGCCGCTGCCGCCGCTACCGGCATCTCCTGCCTTCACGAACACCTCAAGGTGGCCTTCCTTGGCGAGCTTCTCCAGGTGAAACTGCAAGGTCCTTCACTCCTCGGTTTTGTGCCCGTTCTGTTTGTGGTAGGCACAGAACCTGGTCTGGTCACGGGAGGAGGAATCGCTCTGCATGGGCTGAGGCCACCTGAAGAATGGCCTGTTCTTGATCTTGTTCATAATCTGGTGGATCGGCTCCCTGAAGACGACATTCACAGCCTGGTAGGCATCGGGAGGAGGTCTGGTCTTCCTGCTGCCCCCAGACCCAGACGCTGTAGTTGTTGCCGAACTGGAGACCCAGGCTTGTTTCGGCTATTCCCTCCGAAAGGGCTTCTTATCTCTCTGCTGGGGCTGATTGCCCTTTTCCTTGTGTCCCGGGCCGTGACTTTCCCGGGCCCGGATTTCATCTTCCTCCCAGGCGACATAGCGCTTTATCCGGGACATCAAGGCCGACATGGAGGTTGCGGGGTCTCCGGCCAGGTCTTTCCTCAGCTCATTCCCTTGTAACAGGGCATTCCGGAAGGCGAAGATTGCCACTTCATCTCTAGTAACCTCAATCTGGCTGTAAATCGCCCAGAACCGCTGGGCGAACTGGGTGATGCTCTCGCCCGGCTTCATCTTCAGGGCAAGTATATCAGCATCGGTCTTGGAGACGATGCTGTAGGCCTGGAACTTCTTCAGGAAAGAGAGCTGGAGCTGTTTCCAACTCGAGATAGACTTCTCCGAGAGGGCGCAGTACCACTTCAAGGGGAGGTCGCCCAGACTAGAGGAGAAGATTTTGCAGTTGAGGTGGCCCTCGATCCCCCAGATGGACATCTTCTAAGAGAAGTGCCGGAGGTGAGCGGCTGGGTCAGACACTCTGTCGTAAAGGAAGAACCACGGGACAGAGAACTTCTTGAGCAGTGGAGTCTCCTCGACATCCCGCGTGAAAGGGGAGGCCCCCAGATCGGTGGGGCTGCAAATTTCTTGCTGGTCTCGGCCGAGAGCAGCCATCTCCATGTTATGCTGAAGGGCCAGCTTAATACGCCTGTCGAGCCGCTCCTGCTCGACATCCTTCCATGACGACATTGCTTCCGACTTTTGCTTTGAATGGCCCCGACTGTGGTGGCTGCGAGCTTGGCTGTCTCGGCCATGATGGCTTCCACCATTGCTCAAGACTTCGTCGTTGGCCCGACTACTCTTCTGGTCCAGAAAAGCTCTCAAATCCTCGCGGGACGGCTAGACTGCCTTGCTCGGGGCGGCTCTCTTCTCGCGTTGGGGCCCGGAGGGCTGCCCCGCTGAGGCGGCTCCTGCTGCTCTCACTTGCTGCTGGAGCTGGCGGATTATTCTGTCCTGCTCCTGGATGAGGGCATTTTGAGCTGCGATATCTCCTCCGTCATCGAGGTCTCGCGGACGGCGTGGCTTGTCAACTGCTACAGCTTTGTCTTTCCGGGGATGCTCGTGTCGCCGCTCGTCCCGTCGGGGAGGCGTGATTTCGTCGCCCGGGGACGAGTCCTCAAGTCCCTTTTAGAAAGGAATCTTGACGAAGAGCTGCGAGCCTAGGCGCCCCTCGCCTGCAGACGCGCCAAGCACCGCTCCGGACCGCCCTTGAGGAGGGGCATCCGTCGACGGGCCCGGTCGCTCGAGCATCGCTCTTAGAGACTCTCCGCCTTTCTTAGCTTTTGGAGGCATGGTATTTGGTAAGATTGAGAAGGTTGGGAAGGTTGGGATAGTGCTTCCCCACAGACGGCGCCAATTGTAAGTGCAAGAAATGTGACTCGCAAGATTAGGGGTGCCGGATAGGACTTATCCAAAGAGATTAGGAAGATCTGCTGCCTCAAAGCCTGAAAGGGAAGAAGAAACAGTCAGAGGACCCTGGCCTGGGCAGCGCAAGGCTCTCCGATGCCTAAGTTAGTGTATGAACTTGAAAAAAGGAAGGAGAGGAAGAAGAGAGGCAGAGTAACCGCTCTCAAGTGTGTAGGTTGCGTACCTTCCTTATGGAATGGGGTCCTATTTATAAAGGACTCTTGATGATATTTTGGATGATATTTTGGAGTGGGTCCCCTGATTTGATAGGGAAGGCCTTATCATCCCACAAAGTAATAAATGCGATCCATCTCAGCCCACATTGCATTTAATACCAGTCCGATCAGCCCACATTGCATTTAATGCACGTCATGTTGGGCCAGATCATGTTAGACGCCTTTGGCGGTTGAGGTCCCATCGGATTCATCCTCGGGCCTTGCCCTGATTTGGCTACAGCCGCTGGATGCCGCCCTGTCAGAGATCTGGCGAAGATTGTGGGGCGGCTGGAAGTCGCATCTGTCCCACTGGCTTGTGCCCCTATTCTGCCACGTGTTCGATGACGTGTCGGGTATGGGGCACGAGAGGGGATTCTTCTTTATTTCGGCTCCCGTCCCGACTCCTTCGGCCGAGGTCAGGCTCTTTAGCCGAAGTGGAACCTTGGTAACCAAGCTCGACGCTAGCAGCCAAAGTTTATCTGGTTTCGGCTGAGGTCTCTGTCCCGGCAGCCGAAGTGTGTCTGGACGGCATGTAGATGGCACATGAGAGTGCTTATCGACATCTTATAGCCGTGATTATCATGATCCTGGAGTTTTGAAAATCTCCCCACACAATTACCATCACCAAAAGTGACAGTTCCACCATCATAATTATTTAATTTGGAGAAGAGTGTTTTATCCCCAGTCATGTGTCTAGGGCACCCACTATCTAGGAACCATACAGATTGGTCTCTAGTTTTAAGAGCTGTGTGAACAAGTAGAATTTTAGGTACCCACATATACCTTTGTGTGTGAGAAGTTCCTCTATGACCTAGAGACTCATATTGAAGAAAAGATCTCTTTGGGTTCCTTTTTGTAGATAAAACATTTTTAGAATGATTATAGAATTTAGTTTTTAGCTGATAAATTTGTTTCATCAATTCATTTAGTTTTTGAGAAAAAAATAACTTGCCTGAGTTTTTCTTTTTAGTTGGTTCCTTTCTCCAGTCATGTTTGATATATCTTTTTCTTTCATAAGAATTATATATAACTTTAGGAATGTTTTGATTAATAGAGGAAGCCTTTCCTTTTATAAATTTAGTAGAGACATCGGGGTTTTGTTTTGATTCTTTGTTGTACCCCAGCCCAATTTTGTCTCTTTGATATTTACCCATTCTAAATAGTTTTTCAAAATTTTCTTCTCCATGAGTAAAAGAATACTCATATTTTTCTTTATACCATATTAGATGGGTGACTTCCTTTTTTAAATTAGAGATCACCTCTTTTAGAGTGTCAATTTCTTTCTTATGATTACTTATGTATTCACTGGCAATTTGAAATTTAGAGTTGGTTTCGTTAAGATCATTGGTTAAGATATTAATTTCACCTGTTAAGGTTTTAACATTGTCTTTTAAAACTTTATTCTTTGCTTCTTGTTTTCTTATGATATTAATTAACTTGCAGCTCTCGTCATAGAGTCTATTATATGATTCTTGAAGATTTTCATCATTGTCTTCATTATCTGAGCCATCATATTCAGATTCTGGTTCTTCTTCAAATTCTTCAATATCTGAATTTTTATATTCATCCTCAAATTCCTCAAAATGAGATTTTTCAGATGTCTCAACTGATGGATCACATAAACTTCGAGCCATTAAAATAGTGTAATTTTCTGTTTCATCTCTATGTGATTCATCTGATTCTGACTCTGATTCAGTTGAGTCATCCCATGTTGCCATAAGTGTCTTTTTCTTCCTTTCCATTGGACACTCAGAAGATATAAGTCCAAGTTTATTAAAGAATTTAAAATTTGAATTCTTTTTCTTAAAATGTCTTATAAATTTCTTAGTGAGAAGAGCAATATCTTAATTATCACTTTCTTCATCATTATCTGATTCTCCTTTAGATTGAGTTGATTGAGAGGTTTTTAAAGCAATTGATTTCTTATCTTTAGATTTATTAGAAGCATTATTTAACTTTAACTCAAAAGTTCTAATATTACCAGATAATTCTTCAACTTTCATAGTTTCTGGGTCATTGTATTCTTCCAAAGAGGTCACTTTGGGGTGAAATCTATCAGGAAGGGATCTAAGGATTTTGCTACAAATTTTGCCTTCAGGAATTTGTTCACCAAGTGACCACATCTCATTCACAATTACCATTAGCTTAGTTCGAAATTCATCGAACATTTCATCTTCCCACATTCTTAAAGATTCGAATTGAGAAGTCGACATTTGGAGCTTGGCTCTTTTGACAATGGTTGTTCCTTCGTAATTTTTTTCCAAAAGATCACAAGCTTGTGTAGCTGTAGTACATGTCATAATCTTTTTGTACTCTTCAGCATTCATGGCACAAGTTATGGCATTCAATGCCTTTGCGTTGTTGTCTCTCAGTTCCTTATGATCAGCTGTCCATTTTGCCTTTGCAAGAGGCTGGACAGTGTCATCTGTATCTGTGATTGTAGGAGGAGTCCATTCATCCTCTACAATATCCCACCCATCTCCGTTAAGAGATTTGATGAAGACAGTCATTCGGGCTTTCCAAAAGGCATAGTTTGTACCATCAAACAAAGGAGGTCTGTTTATAGCACTACCTTCTGGATTAAACATTGGCACTAGTAAAAAGAAGTAGATCTACTCCAGGTTGTTAAACCTTTAGGGAGTAACCCCGCTCTGATACGAAATGAAAGTGCAACTAGGTTCAATGAATAAGTCCTAGAGGGGGGGGGGTGAATAGGACAAAAGGAACTCTAATGCCAATTTTAAACTTATTAGCCCAATTTTAATCTCAACTTGGAATAATAATCACACATAACAAAATAACTTGTTTGAATTATAAGTTCAATGTGCGTGTGCTTAAATAATCAGAGACACTCTAATTTGAAACAAGATAGTAAGTACAAGAGATAAAATGGCACAAGAGATTTATAGTGGTTCAGTCACACAGACCTACATCCATTCTCAAGGGTCACACAGTCCCTTGGTTCCACTATAAAGAATCAAACTACACAAGTACTAATTCTAACTCAATTTTATTACTGAGGTTCGATCACACAGATCTAATCCCCACACATAATTTTTTAGAGTGGTTGACACACACAGATTCAATCCACGGCCACAAAGATATAAATTTGAATGGAGGGCGAACACTTGCCTTTAGTGAAGATCGAAAGTGTTCGATGAAGCTTTTGACCTTGATCGAAGCTTTTTACATCTTGCAGCTAGCTTGGTGTTGATGATGAAACTCCATTGAGATGCACAACCAAGTTGTAGAGGCACTACAACAAATCATACCACTCCCGACTAACACTTTAGTCGGCAAACGTCGGTTTTTTAGTCGGTGAAGAGTATTCTCGACTAAAAACATTTGGTCGGCGGTTGGTCGCTGAAGTGAGGTAGAGAAATGAATTTGCCGACTAAAATTATTTAGTCGGGAAATAAAACAATTTCCCAACCAAAAAATTAGTCGGGTAAGCGTGTTTTAGTACCAACTAAATAATTAGTCGGCCAATGGTTTTAGTTGGTAAAAGATAAGAGTATTAACAACTAAGTGTTTAGTCGGTGTTGGTTTACGTTGCCGACTAATAGTTTGGTCGGCAAACGTTACAAATGCCCTACCAAACAGTTTAGTCGGGTAATGTTATAAAACTTTTACCGACTAATAGTTTGGTCGGCGAACGTTACAAATGCCCTACTAAACAGTTTAGTCGGTTAATGTTATAAAGCTTTTGCCAACTAATAGTTTGGTCGGCGAACGTTACAAATGCCCGACTAAACGGTTTAGTCGGTTAATGTTATAAAGCTTTTCTCGATTAAAATGGTTAGTCGGCAAATAAAATATCTTAATCATTTAATTTTAAGTTTACCGACTAACTGTTTAGTCGGCAATTTATTTAATTTTTTTAGCAAAAATGTTTTATATTAGAATTAAATCTATTTTCAAAATCTGCTTCAATTTTTTTGAGTTCCAACAAAATAAATCAAGCACCAATAACCATAATGACCACGCACTAAAATTGAATTATCACGTTCAATTTCATGCTTCATCAGTTCGTAACAGAAAAGGCTTGAAAGATGAAATAAAAATATGATAGTCGGGCATAAAGAAATAGAAAAACTTTATTGCGTTCCAAACATAACACAAGAAATTCTACCCAAGCAACATAGTGCACCAATCAATGAGATATTATATACATGTGACAATAAGCCATCAAAACTTCCTGTACCTTGGTTCTCTTGTATAGAAACCCAAATATTCCTCTTGGACATCATCACTGACCTTTCAATTCCTCCACAATATCCAAATGGGAATGACTAAAAAAACCATAACTTCCATAAATAAAAAGCATTCACCAAATGCATAACATATAATATCCAAATTCGCAGAGCACAAAATAATACAAAATCGTACCAAAAAAAGTGGAAAATAAGGTCCTACCAAAGTTTCAACAATTAGCATTAGACAAGTTATATCCAAACCCCAGAGGGTACGAAATTAAAGAAGGTGAAGCAACAAAATGAAAACTTGATTAATGTAGAACCCAGGGCAGAAATCTAACTTCTTCAACTCCTTAATCAAAACGCGGGATACTCCATCTGTGCAAAGAATAAAACACAATCATTAGTTATTGCTAATTGGTCACAAATTATTTATTTTTTACCTTTGGTAAAGCAAGTAACATTCAGCTCATACATAACCATTTTGGGTGTGGTGACTCCAAAACATGAAATTAAAACCATAACAAGGCTTTAGTCAAAATCAGACAGTAAATCAGGCCAACGTAGATTTTTCATGCAACAGTGCTATGATACAATTAGGGCTAGAAATGCGCCCAATAAGTCTATAAGATGGAGAACGTTATCAAGCATACAATTTTATCATTACTATAGGTCAACATATCCTGCTCACATAAAAAAATAAAAATAAAATAAAAAAATAAAAAATAAAAAAAAACCTCTTAAGCTTTCATCATTGTAGTCCAACATATCGTGCTCGCATCAAAATTCTCCACTACATTCATAGAGTGTAACTTCTACTTACCACTATAGTTTGACACATCAGTAAGAAGTGCTAACATCTATTTGAGGCCACAAAGTGTATACCCGCCCCCCAAAGACAACAATCAATCAGTGAAATTTAAACTAGCAAGAGTGCTCTGATCCGTCACAGATTGCAGGTGATTGTAGAAGTTATAGAACATGTTATAGGCAATCCCAGAAAATTCATTGAGTTTAAAACTGGAATTCCAAGACAACAAGGCTAACTCTACAAAATCTAGAATTTAATGAAGACTACCACTACACCATTTCAGGACATACGTAACGGTTTAAAACCGTTACTAAAAAAATTTGTAACGGTTTTTCTGGGTCACAGTTTGGGCGTTTCTAATATGTTATAAACATTCCTAACGGTTATAAACCGTTACAAACACATTAGTTGTAACGCTTTATTTCCGTTACTGAAATTAGTTCGTAACGGTTTTAATACTCATTTGTGTTAAGAATTTTAAATAAAAAAGTAACAGTTTTGTAAGTTTTGTAACGGTATTTTACACTTAAATTTTTGTAACGGTTTTGTAAAATTTGTAACAGTTTTTTGTGCCGAATTTGTGTTACTGATTCATAACATTCCTAACGGTTGTGAAATCTTTTGTAACGTTTTGTAAGTGTTGCTATTCGCACAAATTAGTAACGGTTTATAACCGTTACAAAACTGTTTCATATGTAAAAAAAAAATTATCCAAAAACCACCCCTGAATACCGAACCTGCTGTATATATAAAAATGCCCTTTTACATGGTTCAAACATTAACAAGAAATCTCACACTTACATCTAATCAAATAATTTAAAAGCCTATAATTTAAAAAGAAAAAATATGGAGAGTTCACAGCAGAATAATAAACATATCTGAGTAGTTTAGTCCAGTAGGTCATATCATAGATTAATCCAAGGATAGACTTTGAAACAGAATAGTGTGACATCAAGTAGCATCTTTAACAATAACGACGAACAAAATAGTCACTACGTACTACTCAACAACGCATCATCCATAGAACTCCTATGCATGTAATATTAAGTCATGTGTAATATTAAGTGGAGCAAATAGTATGTTTGTTAAACAGAAGCAAGAAAAGAGGTGCATATTCTAGTTAAAAATCATGCACATCTTGATGGTGCAACTGATATTGCTCATAGTAAACAACATCATATGAAGTACTAAGTGGACATGATGTATACAAAAACTGATTTGGGAACACTGCTCTTGATACCTTAAATAGCACAGCAGTTCCAGTGCCTGATGCAGCAAGTAACATATGTGACCAGTGAAATCTGGATTGCAGCAAGGTTGGGCCTGATCGAGGGTAGCAGAAGTACTGGTGAGAATTAATGGCCGCAGGCTGAGGAGCTTGAGGGGGAACCTGGGGCTGTGAGCTAGTATGTGATCTCAACTGGCCATCTACAAGCAAAACAAGGACATGTTTTCCATGTCAATAAGCTGCATTTAAGAAAATATATAAATAAATCATCGAACAAACACAATGATGGGTGGAACAATGGAAACACATTATGGGTACCATAGTATATACTATATACAAATCAAAGAATATTGAATGTATTAATTTGAGGATATACACAACAACAAAAAATGATGGTATTTTACCAAAACGGGTTCTCTTTCCACATGCCAATTTTAGGACATCTACTAAGTGTCTTCTTCACAAGTTACAAGAGATTTTTTTTCTTTTTTGAAAGGTAAGTTACAAGAGAATACCACCAAAAACAAGAAGAAGCAAAAACTAAACTAAACAATACAAAAACGGGTTCTCTTCCCATAGGCTAGGGTTGTTACCAGAATTCGGGCTTGCTGTTGGGGCACCTGTAATGTTTGGAGGAGGATCCTGTCATTTATGAAAAATATCAAACAAATGCATATGAGCTGATATAAGAGAAGACAATATGCATTATTAATGCAATCACTAAAAGAAATAAATAGCAATAAACATGAGGAAACTTGGAATGTGGAATGCAAAGACAGAATTATAGACTCTTCAGGCTCAGCAAGAGTATAGTTAGCTGAGTTACATTTCTGATCCCCTCTTCTTAAAATTGCTTTCCTTGTTGGGATCTTACTTGAAATATGTTAAATGTTTACTTCACTTTGGCAAGCACAGCCCCCCAGCACACCCACCTGCACACCCACCTGCTGCACCACCTGCACTGCCCCCAGCACACCCACCTGCTGCACCACACAACACAGCCCACCCAGCACAGCCCCCAGCACACCCACCTGCACATCCCACCCAGCACAGCCCCCCAGCACACCCACCTGCTGCACCACCTGCACAGCCCCCCTGCACACCCACCTGCTGCCCACCTACTGCACCACCCAACACATCCCACCCTGCACAGCCCCCGGCACACCCACCTGCACAGCACACCTGCACTTCACACCTGCTGCACCCACCTGCTGCACCACCTACACAGCCCACCTGCACAGTACACCTGCACATCCCACCCAGCACACCCACCTGCTGCACCCACCTGCTGCACCACCTACACAGCCCACCTGCACATCCCACCCAGCACACCCACCTGCTGCACCCACCTGCTGCACCACCTACACAGCCCACCTGCACAGCACACCTGCACATCCCACCCAGTACACCCACCTGCTGCACCCACCTGCTGCACCACCTACACAGCCCACCTGCACAGCACACCTGCACATCCCACCCAGCACACCCACCTGCTGCACCCACCTGCTGCACCACCTACACAGCCCACCTGCACAGCCCACCCATCACAACCCCCCAGCACACCCACCTGCACAGCCCATGGCCATCACAGAAATAGCCTGCGGAATGGACAAGTATAAACAAAATAAAGGAAGTATAAAATTTTGAGGAAAAATAACACTAGAAGAAGTGAGCATGTGTCTGCGTATGAAAATCCAAAACAATAATCCCAATCATAGATATAGATTTCCATTATCATAAGAAAGTGGGTAGACAATGGATAGGTGTGCTCAAAATTCAAATTCATACAGGTCTCAACGAAGATGATGATGAATTCAAATGCAATTGACAACATTAATTACCAACTAGAAAAGGGGATAAAAAAATACAAAAATACAAGAAATATCAAAATCCCAGTTATGGTGTCCAATTCAATCACCACCAGAACTGATGGTATCACTAAGTAACAAGTTCTCATTTTTCCTGTGTAAAAATTATATACCTGAACACACCAAGAATGGGAAGTCCTTTATGTAATGCCAGGGATCTTCTCATTAGTAGAACAGCTCCAGCACCATCACTCACTTGGCTAGCATTACCTGACAAAATATGCAATAAAGAGCTCATTTTTAATGACCAGTTATATGCTTAGAAATACATTCCAAACACTAAACAACTTTTACTTAAAAACTATGAAATGAAATCAACCTATCAATGCTTACTGAATGCATTGCCTACTAACAAAATCAAATACCTGCTGTGGTAGTTCCATCCTTCTTAAATGCAGGTTTCAGATGTGCTAAAACTGATAATGTTGTGTCTGGTCGAATTCCATCATCCACAGAAATTATGACACTTTTCTCCTCTCCAGATTTAGGATTTACAATCTATAGATAAAGCAAAAATAATAAAAAAAGGTCGGCAAAATGTTAATTTAAAGCCCAAAAGAAATGAAGGAAACATTGAAATATAACATTTTATATTCACTAGGTTCCTAATGCAATATAATTCTCACCTTTGTGGCCACAGGGATTATTTCATCTTTGAATTTACCAGCAGCAGTAGCTGCAGCTGCCTTTCTATGAGACTCGACCTGAACAGTCAATAGGCCCCATCGAATGTGGCTGTTAACGTGCAGCTATCACCTTATCCTGGTGTATGAGGAGATGCAAATCAACAACAGCTGGGACCAACATTTTAATAGTTTGTAGTGTAATAAATAGATGGATTCTTGAATTCTCTGAGCTGATGAATGAAATAAGCAGCTTCAATTCCATTTCCACCAAACAGTGAATGTGAGATAAAAACCAACTAGTTCTTCAAATGAACAGTTTTGTAAAGAAAAACCCGCTGCCCACCTGCTGCACCACCCAGCAGAGCCCACCTGCACAGCCCACGTGCACAGGCACAGCCCCCCAGCATACCCACCTGCTGCCCACCTGTTGCACCACCCACCTCAGCCCACCCAGCACACCCACCTGCACAGCCCACCTGCTGTCCATTGTTTATGCACACCTGCACAGCCCACCTGCACATCCCACCCAGCACAGCCCCCCAGCACACCCACCTGCTGCACCACCTGCACAGCCCCCCAGCACACCCACCTGCACACCCACATGCTGCACCACCTGCACTGCCCCCCCAGCACACCCACCTGCACTTCCACCTGCTACACCACCTGCACATCCCACCTGCACACCCACCTGATGCCCCCCAACATACCCACCTGATGCCCACCTGCTGCACCACCCAACACATCCCACCCTGCACAGCCACCTGCACACCCACCTGCACAGCACACCTGCTGTCCATTGTTTATGCACACCTGCACACCCACCTGCACAGCCCTCCTACACATCCCACCCAGCACACCCACCTGCACACCCACCTGCACAGCACACCTGCTGTCCATTGTTTATGCACACCTGCACACCCACCTGCACAGCCCTCCTGCACAGCCCACCCAGCACACCCACCTGCACACCCACATGTTGCACCACCTGCACTGCCCCCCAGCACACCCACCTGCTGCACCACCCAGCACAGACCCCCAGCACACCCACCTGCACACCCACATGCTGCACCACCTGCACTGCCCCCCAGCACACCCACCTGATGCACCACACAACACAGCCCACCCAGCACAGCCCCCAGCACACCCACCTGCACATCCCACCCAGCACACCCACCTGCACACCCACCTGCTGCACCACCTGCACTCACCACCTGCATACCCACCTACTGCACCACACAACAAAACCAGCTCCTACTTGTCAGTGAATTATTGAGGACAACAAGAAAACTAACTCACCACCTGCATACCCACCTCCTGCACACACACAACAAAAAAACTCACCTCTACACCAGCTGCACACACACTGCACTCACCACCTGCACTCACCTCTACACCAGCTGCACACACCCTGCACAGCCCACCCACCTGCACACACCCTGCACCACCCAACTGCACTCACCTCTACACCAGCTGCACACACACTGCACTCACCACCTGCACTCACCTCTACACCAGCTGCAACACACCCTGCACAGCCCACCCACCTGCACTCACTCTACACCAGCTGCACACACCCAGCACAGCCCACCCACCTGCACTCACTCTGCACCAGCTGCACACACCCTGCACCACCACCTGCACACACCCTGCACCACCCACCTGCACTCACTCTACACCAGCTGCACACACCCTGCACAGCCCACCCACCTGCACACACCCTGCACCACCCAACTGCACTCACCTCTACACCAGCTGCACACACACTGCACTCACCTCTACACCAGCTGCCTACACCCTGCACAGCCCACCCACCTGCACTCACTCTACACCAGCTGCACACACCCAGCACAGCCCACCCACCTGCACTCACTCTGCACCAGCTGCACACACCCATGCACCACCACCTGCACACACCCTGCACCACCCACCTGCACTCACCTCTACACTAGCTGCACACACCCTGCACTAACCACACATCTGCCCACCACTCTGCCATGTATGAGACTGTCTGCCATGATAGCCCACCTGCTGAGACAATTAGCACAACATAACAGGAAAGTAGCTGTTCAGATTAAAAAAATTGGGAGACATTTTTGTAAATCAGAAAATTCATACCTTTCTCCATTGGCCTGGTTTTGATGAAGATGAAGTTTGGCTTCCTGACTGAAGGAACCATGTGAAAAAGGACAAGAATACAATACAAAACAATAAGAAATCAATGATAAATAACATAAAATGTCTCAAAGGCACCACCATCCTCCCTCCTCCTTTATCTGGGCTTGGGACCAGCAGTTGAAACCAATATCAAACCAATGATATTGATTATCACCAGGCGGAGTTAAAAATGGGTTAATACATGATTGAACCTGCATATTCAAACAAGCAAGCATTCCAAATTAGTATTTCGAAAATATAAAACATGCAAACGTGTCCAAATGAACAAGGTATTAAGTTCTTACATCCATATCAAGCAAAATGCACTCAAAACATAAACTAGAAAATAAGTGCAAGTCCTTTAACATAATAAGTCAATAAACATATAAAAAAAAAACAAGTTAAGAGATTTCCATCCTTGACTCTAGCCAAATCACAGGCCCTCCTGCACTAAAACCATCTAAATACCTTATTCCATCTTGGGGGCCGTCGTAAACAAGAGCATCACCAACTAAGACTTCCTCAATGTAGACTTTTTTTTCACCTGTGAGAACTTTTCTGCCATGGCAAATTCCAGCTGTCTCTGTCATAACATAACCCTTAGCAACCGCAAGACCATTCCTATCTAGTAAGGTCACTTTCGGTGGAGAACCAAGCGTCCCAGGATCAGGAATCACAGAGTCAAACATGTCCTTTAAGTTTCGTTGAGTCTGACGGGAAACTGAATTGGAACCAACTTCAGTTTCGGGTGGTGTTGTCCCGCATACGGCTTTACCACTCGACATTCCATCTTTTTTTATGAGCTTAAGTACATCCTGACACATTGGAGATAAAATTTAGTTATATATAAATGTTATTAAATGCAAGGAGGCACAAGTTTAACTCACCGTTAACACACCCATGACATTACTTATAGAGGCCTTCATCTCATTCAATTCCCCTTTTAACTCAGAATTGGATGAAGAGCTTGCTTGTTGCAGTAACGCCTTTGAAATAGCTGTACGTTGCAATTGGTTCTTAGACTTGGTCGAGCTGATTCCACGAGTTCTACTGCTTTTATCGGGCCCAAAGACTTCAGTCAATTCATCATTATCCAAGTCTGCTTCAAATACACTACAATAACCGTTCGAGCTTGCCTCTTTTCTCCTTTTTTGAGCAGCCTCAACTTGTTCCTATATTATCAACCAATGATATGAGTAGTAATATAAATTAAATTAATTAATCTTCTTTTTTTAGAACTTACGTAATGAATTCGAGCACTCTCCAATATAGTCCCATCACGGCGCTCATGTCCTTTTTTCCAACAATCTACCCGTCCATGTTTTCTGCTAGGATCTTCTTTATCCTACAAAAACAATTTTTAGTAGTTGTTGGGATAAAGAGAATAGAATTTAAACATGCAAGAATATGCACCTACCATTTTATCCAACATATGGGCGTATGTGCTCCGCCCATTAGTATGCCGATATTTATTCTTTCTCGCATTCTCTGCATTCTTTGCATTTCTAACTTTCACTTCATCAGTACTCTCATTTCTAACAAACATTGCCCAATGATTTGGATCTTTACCCAATGGGCATGCTGCAATAGCTTCTTCCACACCCCCGCACTTTCTCAAAATCTCTTTCCGTAAGGCATACTTTGCTGATTTGAACTTTTGAGGAAAGTCCTTTTCTACTGCTTGGCGTGCCGCTGATTGGGGAACATTAGGCTCAAATTCTTGCTACATACAACAAGTAAAAAAGATTAGATCTTCAGGAAAAAAGATTAGTCGTAAGCAAATGTCGGATATGTGTATCCAAAACATCAAATGCACATGTAAACCTTACCATTAATTCATTCCAAACATCATTTTTAAAGCTTCCATCTATTTTCCTCCAGTCCTTGTAATGAATTGGAATACGAGCTCGAACATAATAACCAACACGAGAATTCCATTTGGCATGGTTAGGACCCACGGCAATGCCGTCCACATTGAACTCTATAGGTAACTTACTAATGGTTCCTGTTGAGGCTCCCGAAGTTGAATTATGAGATGGAAGTGGCGCTGAACTAGAAGGTTGGGAAGCAATAAGGCGTGATTGACCTGATGCCATTGTAAAATAGCCTAGTATTTGACAAAGGATTGTTAGTATAAACTATTACATGAGAAACTTATAACTAAAGCAAACTGAAAAGGAATATTTATATGTAAATGTAGAAAATGAGAAATTTTGCATGTAAAAGTACGTCTCACCAATTATTAAAAGTGTGCAACTATTACAATCAGGTTAGACTTTGCATCAACGACTCCAAACTAGGTTGGTCGTCGAGAATAGATTGGAAGACAGTTGGTGCATCTAGATCATCCACTTCACTTGTCAATCGCCTAGGCGAATGTATGACTACCCACCAATTAGGATTTCTCAAATCCTTCGAGTAAAATACTTGACTAGCCTCAGATGCAAGAATCACCGGCTCATCAAAAGAATTATTGATACTCTTCAGCCTATTGAGATTAACCATCACCAAATTAGAATCTGGACAAAGTTTACAACCATTGGTCTTGTCCTCCACCCTCACCCAATTGCAGTAAAAGACAACATGACGAAAGGTTGTATAGTCCAACTCTATTATCTCTTCAATAACCCCATACCAATTGGTTGATGCATTAATGGGATTCTTGTCCTTCCTACTTGATGTAAATGCAGTGATTGCATTCATACAAACACCACTGTCTTGTGTGGCAACTGTTTCGTCATGCGACCTAGTAGAGAACACAAAACCATTAACACGGTACTTTTTATATGTTTTGGCTTTGAATAATGGTCCCACAACAAATCGCCATAAGTCACAGTCCGTGTCTTTTGCAGCCAACAACTGTGAAATGACAAAAACCACCATTTAGAAAGATATCACCAACTAGATTTAAATTCATATTAAGCATAATATATATAACAATACCTTGTCATATAACCAGGCAATGAACTCAGTCTGTATCTCCACTTCTGTCTTTGGTATTCCCTTTCTTTTACCACGAGTAGTTTCTTGCATGGCACGATACTCACTGCAAATTGTTCATACAGTTTGACACAAGTATTTACAACTTTCTAGAGTAGTAAGTTTTTAAGCCAAATGTGTCAAGAAATAAAACCTGTAGTGTTCATCAAGCTTTTCAACGTCTAGTCGAAAAAGGACCCATCTACGTATTTGTATCCATTGTTCCTTGCCTAGGGTCACAATTTTACCCTCAAGTATTGGCCCCTCATCACTATACTCGCCATCTTCATCTAGAAATGCCTCACGGGTAGCTTTGTGGTTTCCATCTCGTGAATTTGGCATGTACTCCATAGCATACCTAACGGATTCAGAAACAATATAGGACTCTGCAATGGAGCCTTCGACATATCGTTTATTGCTAGGAATATTTTTGCACTCCTTCATTGCCCTATTAAATAAAAAAATGGACTTCGTTGTTTCGTCATAGTTGCAGCTAAAAATCAAATAAAAAATAAAGGAAATTATACATACCGTTCAAACGGAAACATCCATCTGGGATAAACAGGTCCACAAATTAACCCTTCATCAGCCAAATGAACCATGAGGTGGATGCTGATATCAAAAAAAGATGTTGGAAAATATTTTTCCAACACACACAATGCCTCTGCAACCATGTATTTTGCAGCCTGAATTTCATGTCTGATGACGACTTTCGAACAAAGGAGGTTAAAGAATAAGCTAATCTGGTGAATAGCTCTTCGCAAGTCACGGTGTTTTGGATAAGCGTGTTGAAGCAAAACCGGGAGCAAATAACACATAATCACATGATAGTCATGTAATTTCATTGTAAGCAAACCAGGAGGACTCAAAGTGACAATGTTTTTTAGGTTCGATGGAAAACCCTGAAGGAAGCTTCAAGTCTTTCAAAATTTTGCAGAACTCTAACTTCTCATCTTTATTCAAGACAAATGGGGCCTTTGGTTTTACAGATCTCCCAGTAATTGGGTCTGTTTGCATCCACTGGCCACTATGAATCCCCATTTTCCTTAAATCCTCTCGCGCCTGTACTGTATCCTTTGTTCCTTTCTTGTCCAAAATTGCATTTAATAGGTGTTCTGCGACATTCTTTTCAGTGTGCATCACATCAATAACATGTCGAATTGTATGTTTCGGCCAGTATTTCAAATAAAAAAGAATAGACCTTTTATACCATGCCTCAGTAACTTCATCATCTTCATCATCTTCATCATCTCCATTATCAACCACATCCACATTATCAGTACTCCGTTTGGTACCTTTTAAGACTTTACCAGGTACATAGTGGACACGGCTTAGCTTTTTCTCAATCACTTCTCCCTTTAACCTTGTTGGAGGGGGTTTTAACTCCTTTGTCTTCAGCCCTAAGTATTTGCCTTGCCTAAACGGGTGATCAGATTTAAGAAACATGCGGTAATTTGTGTAGACGATCTTCCTCGCATTCCCAAGGTGCATAGACGGAGTTTCATCACCACAAATAGGACAAGCTTTGTAACCATGTGTTACGCAGCCTGATAAGTTGCCATATGCCGGAAAATCATGAATGCCCCACACCAACATTGCCCTTAAGGTAAAATGCTCTCTTTTGTGCATGTCATAAGCTGCAACCCCTTCTTCCCATAACTGTTGTAACTCCTCAACTAGCGGTTGAAGGAATACATCGATGTTTTGACTCGGCGCTTTCGGCCCAGGTATTAACAATGACATCATATGGAACTCAGATTTCATGCACAAAGACGGTGGGAGATTAAAAGGCACCAAGTAAACAGGCCAACAACTGTAACCAGTGGATTGAACTCCACGTGGATTGAATCCATCAGTTGCAATTCCAAGCCAGACATTACGCCCTTCCTTAGCAAAAACTGGCCAATCATCTTTACATGTCTTCCACTGAAGCGAATCAATTGGATGCCGCATATAATTCCAAGAAGGTGTAGCTCTATCATGCCATGTCATTTCACGCGCTATCCATGGTATTGTGTACAGCCTTTTGAGTCTTGGGATCAATGGAAAATGTCTCAATACTTTTCTCGCCTCTTTTGTTTCTTTCTTCCCCATTTTCCCCTCCTTCACTTTGTATCTAGGTGTTTGACATTAACTACACACCGTTAAATCAGCTTTGGTCTTCCAATACAACATACAGTTATTTTCGCAGGCATCTATACACTCAGCTTTCATTCCCAGATCTTTTAACATTGCCTTCATTACAGGATACTTAGAAGGCAAAGTGTTTCCGTCTGGCAACCATGTTTTTAACAGAGACAAAAGTGCAGTCACACTATTTCCCGACCATTTATACTGCTTCTTCAAGTTATGAAGGTCTACAATTGCAGAAAGAGTTGTTACAGGAGCCTCACATGAAGGATATAATTTTTCTTCTGCTTTTTTTCTTATATTCATGGTACCTTTTACCCAAATCAGGCTCTAGAACAATAGGGTGCTCAACATCTTCAGCCTGACTTCCATCACCTTCATTCAAATCATCTGCTAACTCTTCATGCACGCCATAAGCAACATCAACAAAATTCTCCATCCCTAGTCCTTCTGCCTCACTATTTTCCTTTTCAACTTGGTTTACCATTCGATCCTTATATGGGTTCTCGCCATGTAAAGCCCATACACGATATGTTGATTCTATACCGTATAGAATCAAATGTTTTCTAACTATATCATATGCAAACCTTTTACCATTTCGGCATTTTTTACAAGGGCAAGGACACGTGGTCGATGTTTGGTCTCTGCCACTAGCAAATAGAATAAAATCCGAAACCCCCTGCCTGTACACACTCCCAAGTCTATCTGTTTCATTCATCCATTCTTTTAGAATCGGCTGAGACATTCTGTAGGTAACACATCAAGTAAACACAAATAAGTAATTGTAACAGTCAATGTCTTTAAAAAGTTTCCTTTAAAATGAATCAAGATAAAACATATTGACAGAAAAAGTAGAATTCCCGATGAGAGGAAGCACAAAAGTAAAATATTCCATGTAGGAATTTGCATAACTTCTGGAACATCCTGTTTTAAGGCCACAAAAAAAGGTCCTAATCCACAAACTAGGAGGACTCATTGTGAGACCAACTCTTGGATTAATTCAGTCCCTATAAGTAACCAATTTGTATGGCAATTTTAAGTTTATTATACTAGTAGTAATAGTCCAAACTACATCACATCACACAACCTATAAAAAAAGTCTTAAAACATCAAAACCACATAAAGACACCCGAACAGTAACCACTTATAACAAGGAATCATAGCTTACTAATGTTTTATGGAGTAGAGCGAACAGAGTGCATAACCAGCAACTTTCCAAGAAACCGCATTTTCCAATTCCGTTTCTCATAACTGTAACAGATCTGGTAGATGGCTAGGGCTTCATCTCTTACCACAACTTCCATTCCATTCTCATTCCTCTTTCAAATAAAAGTAAAGAAAATTAAAGTGTACAATTGATACAGAACAAAAGTCAATTGGGACCCATGGTTCTATATTATGTAAATCAAAGCAAATTAACCGAACTTCATTATGTAACAAAACATGCAAACCAATAATTAACTGCGGACTATTAGACAATGTAAACTTAAAGTTTCCTTCAAAATATATTTCATAAAGTCTTACCTTGTAGTAAGTAACATAGATCATAAATATAAATGTCACTAAAAAGCCACAAAAAGCTTTCATAAATCATTACTAATCATTACTTTGGAAAGCCACGAAGTAAATAACCATGGCTAATCTAATAATAATATAAATGTCAAGCACAAACATAGACCAACAAAAGCTTTCATAAATCATTACATTTCTACATCCAAATAATAGTAGACTCATGTCAAGATCCAAAGTATAGACTCATGGTCACATCCCTTGCACAAACCTAGGGCAACAAAAGCTTTCATAAATCATTACATTTCTCTATCCAAATTACATTGATCCTGTCTGTATACAGTCAAGAGCACTCTTGGAAACTAAATAAATAAATAAATGGAAACAAGAGAAATCAGATATTAGAACCTTGTAATACCTAAGATTGTGATATAATTTGCATGTTACGAAATTGGAATCATTAATATTATAGGAGGGAAATTGTTTTCAGTAAACCTGCTTGTCTATTTCCTAAGCATGATTCACCTATTTCAAATGGACAAAACTCTTATGAGACACAACACCTAAAGTGATGTGTATTACTAAAAGAATTGTGAAATACTTGAGCCCTGCATTATTCTAAACCATCTAAAGAAGGCTCCAAAGGACCATCGCCATTGGAAACCTCATAAGAATTTCCATAAATCAAAACCATTTGACAATTAAATCTAAAACAATAATGAAATCATTTCAAAGCTACAGTTCCATAAAAACACATGCATATTCATAAAAATAAATACATATTCACTTGCCAAAAGAAAGGAGGTTCAAACCTATCCTTGATGAGAGGGGATGGGAAGGAGATATGCTTTACCAAGAGGCCATTCCTATATTTCCCTCATGAGATGAGTATGACCTTCGAAACCGAGTCAAGGAGTTGAGTTTTTTAAATAATGTTCCAATTTGGTCTAACAACCTACAGGCTAGTGGCCGTTACCTTAAATTTTGAATTGGAAATAATGGGTCGATCATCCAATGACAATAGATCTGTGTATCTGAAATCTGAGTTTTGGGCCTTGTAATATTTATGTTGATCACCATCTTGACTAGTTCATTTTTGGTGAAACATAATTCTAGATTGAATAAAAGTCTCTCCGCCAACACAGTCATGGTTGTGTGGTGTCGGCACAACAGTATCACGTGCCCCGAGGGATCAATCCATGGGTCGTCAAGTTGAACTCCTAACCAGTAGCCCATCTTAGAAAAAACAAAAGGATTTATTGTAAAAGCCTCCTATGGTTTTCTTGTGAAATCAAAAAGGGTTTATTGTGCATGCAAATCATGCCAAGGTCCAAAGGCCTTTTCCTCCAAGTCGGACGAAGCAAGGGCGGTCTTCTTTGCTCTTATGAACACTAAAATTCTGTATTTTGTTGGATGCCAAGGAGGTGGTGGATGCTCTCAACAATTGCTGTAATTGGGTTATCAACTCAATAATTTTGGATATCAAATGTTTTATCTCATCTTTTGACTATAACAGATTTACTTTTGTACCTATATCAAGAAAAATTCTCAATCTTCACAATGTCAGCTTTCATGTTTTTCTCTGAGAATCACCACTTAACACCCATTCTACTGAGTGGCAGATGCTGTACAAAATCAGAGAATCAGAATGAAATATGAAAATTCAAGTTGAATGAACGACAAACAAAGTACATTGTCATTCATCTTCGGGAAATAGCTCAAGCAGCTGTTCATCAGTCCAGTCTGCAACCGAAACTTTTGGAATCAATTTCTTGACTCCATTCCTTCCACAAGTTTCATGAAGGACTGGCTCTTTGACCACAGAAGCCTTTCTGAGAATGGTGCTGCTGAAGTTGGAACCTCCTGCAGCATCTTCTGGTCTTTTTCCAGCAGGCGTTCCTTCACCATTGCCAGGATCTCTCCAGACAGACCCATTAGCAACTTCATCAGCCCCCTTCCTCAGTGATTTTGGAGAAGATTAGAGGACACCCAATTGCCTACTATAAGAGATATTGCAGTAAACCATTTCCTTAAAATCAACTAAGACCCCAAATTGAAATTTCCAGATCTAATCAAACGTTGTTTACATCACAGAACGTTTGGGCGTCCTCCAAATCAAGAGATTACAGTAATTCTAGTCTATAAATGTCGCGGGTGATTCTCAATATCGGAATACAACTAGTGTTTAGGGTTTAGGGTTTATTGTATGATGCTCTGAAGCAAAATATTATACGAGAAGAAGAAGAAGGAGAAGCAAGTTGTCCTATTTGTGGTGATGAAACAGAGAGTTGGGGAACGAGGGAGAGAGAGAGAACATAGAAGAAAGGGAGGATTTTACCTGGCGCAGGGGAGGCGTCCGGCGGCGGAGAAGGAAGATGAAGGCTCTGCTGGGGCTCCTTCGTGAGCTTGACAGTGCTGGCGATGAGAGGAGATGGGTTCTGGTCGTGCGCCTGGGAGAGGTCTGGAGATGGAGGGAGAGATAGAAAGGGATGAGAGGAGATGGGTTCTGGAGATGAGGTTGGCGATGGCGATGAGAGGAGAGGAGAGGAGATGAGAGGCGGGAAAGAAAGAAATGACTGAGGGAGGGAAATGAGGGAGTGCAGATCGCGGGAGAGAAGAAAAAAATGGTGGGAACGAGTTCAACGAAAATGATTTTTCGTGCGCCATTTCATCAAAAATAAGCACAGTAACGCTTTCTTAAGCTTTCTTAACGCTTAATGGTGTAGCAAAATAATTATTAAATTAAGTAACACTTTAAAACCAATGCTAACGCCCATAAAACGTTAGGAAACTAGTTACACTTAAAAACCGTTACTTACCAAAAACCCTGAGCGTTACTAATATCCTATTTTGGTGTAGTGTACATATTTAGCATTCGAAAAAACTACTTGATATCCTAAGCTAAGAAAGGTTAATTTATGGACATCAGATAAGATACTTTGGGAGAAAAAATCCAATCTTTGTCAGCCTCACATGCCATGAATGTTGAGTCATTGATAAGAATTGGAAAAATCATTCATTGAACTTGTGACCAAATCTGTCAGTGGTGTCCTACACAACTAAACATCAAAAATATAAATTCTAATCACTTGAGCAATGCATATAACAATGTTTAAAACTATAAGAAAAATCATCAATCGTGGGTTAACACAGAAGCATCCCACAAAAACATGTTTGCCACATAGAACTAAGCATTTATAACTTTGTAAAGCAATAGAAGCTTTGAAACAACTATGTCCTAGTTCTTGCACCTGGTTCTTCTATATACCTTCCATGCACACACAAGAACAAAACCAGTCAAAATAAAAATTAAAAAATAACACATGAATCAATGTCAAACCCACCAATCAAAAGCATAAAACAGAGAACCAAGGAGAACCCATGATGCAAACAAGCCTAAGACAACTACAAGCATGGATTAAATGCCCAACATAGATCAACCAAACCTGAAATGATGAAGGACCCCGTGTCAATCGTGGCGAAAGTCTAGAGCAAGAATTTATATTATGTGGGAAAAAAAAAACACACAACCAAATTCAAACTGATTTCAGATTTATGTGTTTAGAACTCCATACAGCTGAAGAAGTTCCTACATAATGTATACTTCACTTCATATAAAACGTCTTTGTGAAATCAAGGCTAATCCAGTTGTACCAATAAGATGAAAGTAAATGATCAAGTTAAAAGCAATATCAATGGCTTAATGTATTGTGATCAAAACTCAGAGTTACCTTGGCAAACTTAAGACAGAGCAATACATAATCATACGAAAAGGTGGGCATAAATGAGAGGAGGAAGTTTACAAAGACTTAATGAACATTTCAAATCTAATAACGTAAGCATCGAACTTCCAAGTTATTAAAGTGAACAAATAAATACATAAAACTTACAATGAATGTGATCGAACTTCCAAGTTATCAAGTTTGAACCTATTATAAAAAGGAAATTGCATACCAAATGTTGGACAACATCAGCTCGATCCTCCAACGACTTGTCCAAGCATTTGCTCCATCATCAAGGCTTCGAAAATTTCAAATTCTTCAAGCCGCCTTTGAAGAGCATCGCAGCGTGACTGGTGCTCCTCATCCCTTCGTCTTTGATCCTCCCGCTGCTCCTCATCCCTTCGTCTTTGAACCTCCCGCTGCTCCTCATCCCTTCGTTTATTATCCTCCCACTCTATTCGACGTTCCTCAACCATTAGCTCCATCTCAGCTTGGAGTTTTAGAACCTCTTGATGTGCTGAATTAGAGTTGGGAGACAAGGATGAGGACCTCCGGCCAACCCCTCATCCTCTTACGTAGTACTTTGCTTCCCCAAGAACACTTGTTGACATTTCTTCAGCCGTCAAAGGAGTTACTGATTGAGTTGCCTCATCTTGCATGGCCACCATCCTCTCCTGTCGTTAGAAAAAGAAACAAGAAACCAAAAAAATATAAGGAATAGACTAATTGAAGAAGAAAAAACATAAATGTAGAAGGACCTTAAGTGTTGGATATTAAATGCATACATGT
Organism: Litsea cubeba; assembly: GCA_012931725.1. Lineage (NCBI taxonomy): Eukaryota > Viridiplantae > Streptophyta > Magnoliopsida > Laurales > Lauraceae > Litsea > Litsea cubeba. The sequence continues at coordinate 52,997,859 of CM022946.1, forward strand.
AGCTCCTCGCACTAAGGATCGATCCATCCACCATCTTTCTTTGTTTTTGCTGCCTGGTATATCTCTGGAAGATCTAGCACCCTTCCATCATGCTTGTCTGCCTAAATCAGCATAATAAACCATAAGTTAATCATTAGTTGGGGAGTTAAACACTCAAAACAGCACTCAAGATCACTTGAGATGTGTCTCAAACAAAGTCAAAACATAGCACAAATGTGTCTCACTCAATATTACAATTTATGTACATTAAAGTCCCCTTAATTAACACCTATGGAGGTATAACCAATACGAACAACCTCGATTAGCTCAATAGGCTTTTTATTTAGAAAATCAGAAATTAAATCTGAAAGTTCCAATTTCGGTTACCATTTCGGTTAACCGAATTCTCTGATTTCGGCTGACTGATAATAATTCGGTTTGAATTCCAGAGAGCAACATTTCTGTTAAAATCTTGAAATTGACATTTCGGTTAATCGAAATGCCTTCTTCGGCTAACCGAAATGTTTCGGTCATGTTTTCGGTTAGAAAACCAGAGACATCATTTTTCCTTGATTTTACACTATCGGTCAGAATTTCGGCTAACCGAAATGAAGTCAGCTAACTGAAATTACCCTGAACATAGAATTCAGAAACGAAACTATGTTTCATTCTGCTGCAGTTCAATCCTGCATAACAGACTTGGAACCTCATGTTCCCTCCTCAATAGTATCATTTACATACATACAATACTTCTATTTCATATTCTATTCCTTCTCCAATTCACCATTCATATCAATCATATCATAAAGAAAAGGGCTGAACCAAAAACCTCAAAGAAAACCAAGTTCTTTAGCATATACACATAATTAATTGTTTATACTTGCCTTTACTTCAATTACTTCAAGTCCAAGATAAACGAAAACTCTCTTATTAGCTTGAGGGTTGAAATCCAAATCCAAATAAAAAACCCCATTGAAAACGTAACATCAAGAATAAACCCAAAAGAAACCTCCTGAGTTATATGTTGTAAACGCCATCCCAAATCACTCAAAAGTTTGTCAAGAAAAATTGAATTCATACTTGAATTGTAAACCAAAGATATCCAAAGCTTCTTCACACTTTAACTTCAAGAAAGAAAATGATATAACGGAAACTCACTCTCAAAGTCTCTATTCTCACTTCACAAGGAAGAAATGAAGAAGAAGAAAGCTAACTCTCCAGCATGTTATTACTGAGATGGGTTTTCTGGCATGCTATAATGCTGCCACCTCTTAATTTTTATGGCATCATCTCATGAGTCCACCTCCTGCTTCATTTGAACCTTCATAATGCAACTTTGCATATAAATCCTTCTCATCTCACTTATTTCCATTTTGAGACAAATCACAACACACTTGATTCATCTTAAATCAAATGTAATCAAGTGTAGTATGAAATTTCATGTACTCATCGAGATACACACGATGGTATCAAATTTTACTACATTCGATGAACTTCCTCAATGAAATTTTACTCACCTCAATGGTAATTGCAGCAGCAATGGATCTAGAGCCTAATGTGTGACCACGAGAAGCCACAGTGAAACCTTCTACAACTGCATGTCTATTCTTTTTTCCAGCACTTTTGCGGGCCTGAAAAAAAAGAACTTGTTAGATATTAAAGTAGCATTTGAAATGTAACTAATAAAACTATTGCTATACTTACCTGCCACTTAGGATCGTTGAATATGTGATCAATCATGAACTTCCAACCGTCCATTGTTACCCCTTCAAAAGGATGCTGATATGCATCTACCCTTTTTTCCTTCAGCTCGTTATAGTGATGATTCATTCTCCATTTCCAATCTTTGTAGATTAGGTTTCCTTTTTTTGTGAAAAACTTGCTCAACCAGTGGAGTGAACTCATCATCATCTTCAGTGACTGAAAATTTATCCTACGAGCATATAAAAAATTAGTCAATAAATATCTTGCATAGTAGATGTGAAAACGTTATTCAAAGAGCAAGTTGAAAGTTTACCCGAACAGCCTGTGTAATGGCCGCTTTCAAGCCCGGGTCAATCCGTTTCCAAGAGTGTATAAAACCATCAACTGGGCACATCCTCCTAATGTGCGAGCCCAATTCGTTTGACACTTTCGTAGTATTTTCCCCGCAGAAACTTTTCATTTCTTTAGTCACATAAACTTTGAGCCTGCTCCCACTATTGGCAGAAATCATTCTTCGAACTCTTTTTCCTAGTGTTGGGCCCCGCACACGTCTCTCATTTCCTGGAGGTGGACCTACAAAATAGTAGTGAAACCTTGTTATACTGAGACATGTAAACTTAGCTTAGAACAAACTAAAAGCAGACCAAGTTTTACTTTAAAAAAAAGTAGCGAGGTTTGATTGTAGAGAAGAGTAAATGAGAGAGAGAGAGTAATTACCTGCAACACTCGCATGGGTAGCAGTAGATGGAACACTTGAAGTTGTTGTAGGTTCCGGTTGTGGTGTACGTGGTTGAGGAGTAGGTGTACCAAGTTGCATGGCTGTGGAGTTGGAGTTTGCACTGCTTCTTTTTTATCCTGGTGCATATAATCTGTGAAAGAATAAAATGTAAGTGCCACATTAAAAATCCAGTCCAAAATAGTAGCAAGTGATAGATAAAAATGTATGTGCTGTCATTGAAGCCTGTGTGTATGTGTTGTCTGAAATGTAGTCCAAAACAATAGCAAGTGATAGTTAAAATGTAAGGTAAGAGCCACATTAAAACATGAGCAAAACGATGTCACATTCAGATCACTAAACTGTTAGTTACAATAGCACTTTAGAAAATACATTCAATCCCAATCACTGAAATATGTCAAAAGGACCCTCTCACATATACATCTTGGAACACTAATGCTCAATGTCAGGATGTACATCATACTCTTCTTCTTCTTTCTCTTCTTCTTCTTCTTCTTTCTTCTCTTCTTCTTTTTTCTTCCTCTTTTCTTTCCTTTTCTTCTTCTCTCTCTCTCTTCTTTCTTTCTTTTCTCTCTTCTTCTCTTTCTTCTTCTTCTTTTCTTCTTCTTTCTTCTTCTTCTCTTCTTCTTCTTCTTCTTTCTTCTCTTCTTTCTTCTTCTTCTTCTTCTTCTTCTTCTTCTTCTTCTTCTTCCTCCTCCTCCTCTTGTTCTTCTTCTTGTCCTCCTTCTTCACCCTTAGTGTGTAATACCACATCTTCACTAATAATTATAGGATCAATGTCATTTCTCCACAAAGAGACTACACTGTGAACTTCAACAACAATTGGTGGATCCTCAGTAGTTGTGCCCTGCTGGAAAACTTCATTGGGAGCACTGCCGATCTCCAAACTATCCATCTCTGGTACATTCCAGATTCCTCGACGTTGAATTCGTTCTACTACTTTCCATGTTCAATTATATCGAACTGTATGCCATTAGAAATGCACGCTGAATATGTGTTTACTATTGCATCGGGTCCATTGGCCAACGACCATAACTCATCAGTTGCTTCTAGAGACCCTTTGTTCCTCAAATCATTCATCTAGAATAACAAAGGCTTGTATTAACATACACTACATAAAATCTATAGCTTAATTTGAAACATGACAAATACAATTATTTTATATGCCTTATGTGCCCTTGGAACCATCGGGGAAACTCTTCGCGTTGTCTCTTCTCAATATCAAGGGTGTTGTCACCCTCCAACAAATTCTTGTGTATCCTAGTTAACATGTAGGGTTAGGAATTAATGATAAAGAATCAACTCAACTACAAAAAATATTTAAGTAAATACGTACTCTCGATAAGGATTGACTTCTGGGCTATTGTACAGGATAAACCAATGAGCCATGCCACGCTGGTCTACAGGTACATTACGTGCTCTTTGGATTTGACCAAAGGGGTGTACAGTTTGTTTGAATGCGGCTAATCCCAATGTCCGCTCACCACCATCATCATTCCGTTCTTCGCGATTAAGTACTGTCTCAATTCCATCGAGATACATAGAACAAAAAGTTGTACATTCTTTGGATATGTAAGCCTCCACAATGGAACCTTTGGGGCGAGCTTTATTGGTAACAAATCGTTTTAACACTCCAAGTAATCTATAAAAATGACATAGTTAATAATCTATAAAAAATACCAATTTATTATTTTAAAAGTATAACTATAACGAATAGTTTCATCGTACCTCTCAATCGAGTACATCCAACGATATTGCACTGGCCCTCCAAGCCTAACGTCGCGAGGCAAATGAATAGCCAAGTGTACCATAACGTCAAAGAAAGCGGGAGGGAAAATCTTTTCAAGCTTGTAAAGTACAAGTACAATATTCTCCTGAAGTTTATCCAAATCGCTCAGCCTCACTGTTCTTGAGCACAACTGTTGGTAGAAGTTACCGAACTCGAACAGCGCGGTTCCAATTTCCTTGTTCAAATAGCCATGCATCCCTATCGGGAGAAGTCGTTGCAGAAGGACATGTCGATCATGACTTTTAAGTCCCGAAAGTTTACCACCACGAGTGCTCACGCATTTAGAGATGTTTGCTACGTAGCCATCCGGATATTTAATGGATTTTAAGAAATTGCAAAAGCCTTCTCTCTCCTTTGGGGACAATGTATACATGGATGGGGGCTTCTCAAATGACCCATTTGCACGCCTCTTTAAGTGCAGCTCCTTTCGTATTTTTTGATCTTCCATATCCTTCCGTGCCTTTTTTGTATCCTTGTTCTTTCCATCTATGCCCAAAGATGTCCCAACCAAATTGTCACATATGTTTGACCCTATGTGCATACAATCAATATTGTGTCGGAGATTGAGGAACTCAAAGTACTCAAGTTCAAACAAAATTCATTTCTTCACCCAATTCAAATATCTCTCATATTCATCCCTTTTTCTTTTCTTACTCTTGTTTGGATGTTTCCCAAATGGCTCGTATGTCCTTGAATTAATTTGTTGTAGTATTTCTTGGCCCGACAACTCTATAGGTCTAGTCCTATATTCAAATTGACCATTAAAGAGCTTGCTCCTTCGCCAAATGTGGTTCTCGGGTAGGAAGCGACGAGCACCCAAGTATCCAATCTTACTTCTTAAACCCACTGATGAGTTGTCCTCATTGCAAATGGGACAAGCTAAATAACCCTTTGTAGACCACCCAGATATCATGGCATATGCAGGGAAGTCATGCATGCTCCACAAAAGACAAGCACGCATTCTAAAATATTGTCGACTGGAGGCAACATAGGTTCGCACCCCATCATTCCAAAGCACATTAAACTCATCAACTAATGGGCGCAAGTAAACATCAATTTCTCTTCCAACATCCGACAGACCAGAAATAAGTAACGACATGAAGCAAAAGGACTCTTTTATGCACTTCCAAGGTGGGAGATTGTAAGGCATACTCAAAACTGGCCACATACTATATGATGTACTCATATTTTCAAAAGGATTGAAACCATCAGTGGCCATCCCTAGCCTCACATTTCGCGGCTCAGCAGCAAAATCAGGAAATCACTCATCGAAGTCCTTCCATTCCTGACCATCTGCCGGATGACGCAATTCCTCATCATCTACACGTTTGTCCTTGTGCCATCTCATATCGGGAGCTGTTTTCTCACAATAATATAGCCTTTGTAGTCTCGGAGTCAATGGTAAGTACCGCAATATCTTGTGGGGTATTTTTTTACCTGTGCCATCGTTAACTTTGTACCTAGGCTCGTTACATGTAGGGCAATTTTCCAATCTTTCATTCTCCTTCCAAAAGAGTGCGCAGTCATATTTGTAAGCATGAATGGGCACGTATCCCAAACCCAAATCCCTCAAGAATTTCTTAGCCTCATAAATATTCCAAGGAATAGTCTCAATTTCACGGTCTACAGGTAGCATCTCTTTAATAATCTTCATAATCATGTTGAACGTGTCATTGCCCAACTTCTTATACACTTTAATATGAAGCATCTTAACAACGAATGCTAACACAGTCTTTGCACAACCAGGGTAAGCTTTACTTTGAGCAGCATTGAACAGCTTTTCAAAATTCCGCCCATCTTCCCTCTCAAGATTAGGCAATTTGTCGGCGTCATCATCCAAGATGCCACCAACAAAAGCTTGTTCTAACATATCACGCAATTGTTCATCATTCTCAGGGACCACTCCTTCGAATTCGTCTCCTATTTCATCCCCAATATCTTCATTGTGTTCGTGATTGTCATCATTCTCTGTTCGAGGCTGATGAGCAGGAACAGGTTCCCCATGGTACACCCAAGTCTTATAACAAGAGTCGATTCCTCTTCGTATCAAATGGATCCAAACAACTTCATTGCTAAGTGTTTTGCTATTTAGACAATCGATACATGGGCATCGAATCTCAGCTGCAGCTCGTTTGTTCACCTTTGCAAATTCTATAAAAGCTCTCACCCCTTGTTTATACTCCTCACTTAACCACCTATGTTTTATCGTCATCCAACTCTTATCCATTTTGTATGACCTAGAAAGATATAATGTATTGATTAAGATACTTCATGATCTCCAGATATGTTTATCATGATTAAACCACAACACCATTGAATTCAGATACACATAGTTTGATATATATTTGGAAGAAAATAAACCTATTACATTGAGAAGAGATTAATGGTGAATACATGCCTCTTCAATCAACTAAAAAGATGCAATGAAGAAGTTGGGAATATGACACATGTTCTGGGAGCTTTTCACAAGAAGACAAGTGGCGGGGATATAAAAATGAAGAGGATAAAAAAAATTTATTCTGAATGTACAAATGGAATTCATATTATACTTTTTGAATTTTGATTTCATTCTAGGTCCAAGCCCTTTATTTGGGACCAGGTCCAAGTTCAGGTCTTTAGTTAAAATTTAGACACGGTTCCGGGTCTCATAACATGGACTCAAGGTGAGTAGAGTTCAGGTCTCCTACTAGTAATTAAGGTCCAGATATGCTAATATGGCTTGTAAAGCTGGCATTTTCATCTATAGTTGGCAAGAGATATATAGAACAAAACTGATGGGCTACTTTTACCTTGTGTTTGAATTGGAGATGTAAGCTTCAATTAGTCAATAATAATAGGATGAGAAAACTAGAATTAAATTATATTCTAGTAAGACCCAATCTTATAGGCGACAAAGGAGTGTCACTTCGTTATTAGGGTGAGATGATGGAACTTTCCATCCAAGAAATTAAGTCCCTGAGGCGACCACCCACGTTTGCATAGCTTTTGTTTTTGTCTGAAAGGGGGACAAAGGTGATGCCACCCAACTTTTCAACAAAGCCTCCTGAGACAACATGGGCACCATCTTTTTTATAGAATTTCCATTTGAATGTAAATCTAGTCATCACTTGGCTTTTAACGGATGTAATTCATATTATACTTTTTATGTACAAAATCTGAATGTAAAGTTTGTTAGAAAAAAAAATTATGAACACGAGATGAGCTAAAGCTGATTGAAACCAAGTTGTAACCAACAAAGATAGTGTTTCTAGGAATTATGATTTAACATATTTGCAATGCTTATTCAACCTTGCCCAACAAAATCCCTACATGTTTAAATTAATGGGATTGGGCAAAGTTCATGATGAGACAAAGAAGAATAGGAGAGATGGGTCAGATCCAAATCAGAAAAGGAAATATGTTTTGGGCATTCCAGGTGAGTTCAGACATGAAGTTGGTTCCCACATTGTATGGGTATGGAAATGGGTTATGCATAATAAAAACAAAATCCAAAACCATTTGTTCCATCAACAAAATCCAACAAGAAATACGGCAAAACAAAAAGGAGAAACAAAATAAAATAAAAATGAGGAAAGCAGAAGAGGCTTACCGATATCTCAGATATAGACGAACAGAGGAGAGAGATGCAGAGGCAGCACCGGCAGAGAGACAACGGGGGGGGGGGGGTTCCGAGCAGAGGCAGTCGCGACAGAGAAGGATCTATATGTTTTCGAGTGAGAGAGACAGCGAGAGAGGCCAAATAGATCGAGCACAGAGAAAGAGAGAGAGAGAGAGAGAGAGATAGCAGAGAGAGATCAGAGAGAGAGAGTGCGAGAGTGAGAGAGAGAGACATAGAGAGGGTGAGAGTGAGAGAGACCTAGTAGCAGAGTTTCTTGAGTGAGAGAATAGAGAGCGAGAGTTAGAGTGAGAGCACAGATAAGAGTGAGAGAGGCGCAGGAGAGAGAGGGAAAAGAGGCGTGTGGTGGCGGTAGAGAAAAAATTTGGTGGGAAATATTCCTTCCAATTTGTTTCGGAGCAGAACATAAAATTTGTCAGTAGAAATTAATTTTTTTTAACAAGTAGAAAATTCTACCAATCTTTACCGACGTTTTATATTAAACATCGATGATAAATTTTTCGAAGCTACATTTCGTCGGTAAATAAAAAATTAATGTGTTAGAACCTAGGTTGTTTGCAATTTGATGTCTGGCATAAGCATCATAATTTAACTCATCACATTGTTAACATTTCACAAGTTTCATCTTGAAAATCACTCTTTTGAATTAACCATGTTTTTGCTTCAAATAAAACTCTTTATGGTTGATTTAATTCTTGATTTTAAATGTGTTTTATTGTTAAAATATTTTACAAAAAGACCTTACTATTTTTAGTGTTCACTTGGTTTCAAAGTTATCCCTTTCAAAAAGCTTCTGAACTTTAGAATTTCAAAACTGACCATGCCGTCGGTCAGAATTTCGGTCAGGTATCGGCTAACCGAAATTGCATCTGTCCGAAATTGCATCTGAGCTGACCGAAGCATTTCGGTTAGAAAACCAGAGAGCTGATTTCTAGACCAAATTTCACTATTGGTCAGAATTTTGGTTAGGTTACGGTTAACTGAAAATTTCGGTCAGCCGACATTTGGAAAGTTTCAAAATATGACCTTTAGCGTGTGACCGCTGGGATTCCCGGCTAGCCGAACTCTGGATTTCAGCTAACCGACATGAAGCCGTTGGACCAGTTTTTCTATAAAAAGCAAGTTCATTCCAAAGTATTTTATGATGATTGGAGAGGCCATTTTTGGTGTTTTAAGAGCCCAAGCCAAGGGAATGAATTAAGGGAGCTTAATTGGTCCAAATAGAAAGCTATAGCTTGATTAGAAGAAGTTAAATTCTAGTAAGCTTTAATTTCCTTTTTCATATGGTTCGTGCTTTGTTTTAAACCTTTGGAAAATGTTTTCCAGTATGTTAACTATGTTGTGTGGAATCCATATACTACACATGACCCAAATTTCACCAACACATTTGTGAAAGGTGAGTCCTCATTCTCATGCACTCACTGTCCTTTGCCCAATACAAAATGTCATTTTTGTGGTAATGAAGGGCATTCCACATTTGAGTGCAAAGTAAGAAAAAACTCATTTGTCTAAACCTATCTGTGAACCTAAAAAGGGAAAATCTAATTCTATGAAGGTTAAGGCATTTAAATCAAAGGAAGACTGTAGAAAGTTTCAACAAATTAAAACATCTCAACAAGAGTCTCCTAAGATAGATTTTAAAGAGACTAAACAAGTAAAAAATGGTCAAATTAAATCTATCAATAGGAAACCTCTCACTTTACCTCCTTTAACCTTGGAAATAAAATAAATTTTGAAAAAGGTTGAAAGATTAAAATTAAAATTCAAAAGACAAAAAGAAGGAGGAAAAGTTAAAAGAAATAAGAATAACACAGAGAAAACACAACACCAACCACCAAAGACTAATCATCATTTTAAATTTGTCAAACCTCAAAGATTTGATGATAAGTCTAAAAGATTTCAAGATTTATCTCCTATAGTTGGTGGAATCTCAAACATAGGCTCAAAGGCTCAAGACCTTAGATGGATTCCTAAGTTTAGGCTATTAGAAAAATACTAAGGCCATCCAGTGCCGGCCATGGGGACAACCGACACAGGCGGTCGGCTGGGGCCCCAAAATTTGGCATCCAATCGGGGGCCCCCAAATCAACAAAAAAAATTACCGAAACCCACCTCCGCCTCATCGAGATCCTGGCCCAAAATCATCGAAACCCCCAAATTAAGTCCAGATCTTCTCTCCGTTTTCTCTTCTTGCTTTCCAAGTAGCATCATTGCATCAGGTAAAGCCTGTTCTTTCTTTTGCTTACTTTCTGCATGCATCCGAAGGGCCTCTCTCCCACACGTCACACATGTCTGCTTATCTCCTTGGAGGCTTGGACCCATCCTGCAGTTCCGATCCGACCTGATTTCAGTGCGGGCCCAACCTGAACCCAGCCCACTAGCAGTTTTTTTTTAAAAAAAGAAAAAAAATAATAAAACAAATTTTTTTTTCTTTTTTTTTTATCATTTATTGGTGGGTATACGGGTAGGGCCACACTTTAGGAACTCGCCTAGGGCCTCCGAAAACTCAGGGCCGCCCCTTAGGCTTGTAGTTAGAGTAGACCAACCCCCTCTCATAAGTTATATATTTTGTTGGTCCTAAGTCTAAATGTTTCAAACCTTCTTAGTATTTTCTATATGTTTAGAATTTCCAATTGTTTGAGAATTATTTTTTGAAAATGCATTTTTGAATTCAAAAGGTACTTTATATTAAAATGCATATGTTTGATCAATTTAAATTGAAAAAAGATTTTCTTTTCTTTTAATTATTTTTCTTAAGATCCTTTAATTGTTCTTCATAGTTAAATCTATCATAATACACCCTAACTATTGATCATAAGTCAAAATTTTATTACCTGCAGTTTTAATTCATAATTCTGCAGAATTCGGCTGACCGAAAATTGTCTGGGGCGATATAAACACGGCGCGCAGAACTATTCTCTTCTGTTTCGTTTCTCCTTGACTCATCTTCAAACCTAGGTTTTCCATCTCCTTCTCCAAGCTGCTGCCCGTCTTCCAAGATCAAGATCTCCATTTCTTTTGAAAAAAAAAAATTGAGTCCGATCATCCTCCTCAGCTGGGCGTCTTTTTCAATTGAACCCTCACAAGCTCACTATTCATCTGTTGTTCATTTGGGAGCAGTGGATCACTGGCTTGAAGATTTTCTACATCTCTATTGTGTTTTCTCTAGCATTTCCAGAGATCCTCCAGGAGCATTCAGTCCTTCACCCAGTCAAGCTCTCCAAATTGTGTCTTGGCCTCTCCTACTACTGTGCATGTTTTGGGAGACCCAACGTCCGTTTCAGGTTCTGTTTGGGTGGTATTTGGCTATTCTCTCACTATGAATGGATGCATGTACATTCAGAAATCATTTGTAGGCGTCTTTGTCGAAATTTGAGGAGCTGAGATCAGTGATTATACCAAGCTTCAATTTCTGCACACCAAGTGTTTGACAGTATGTCTGAACCACTTTTTCACCTCATTCAGCTTCTGTCATTACTCTTTTCAAGTTACATCTTTGTGCATTTGATCTCATCCTCTTTCTCTCATCATCTTTCATAGCTGTGCTCTAAAATTTTTCAACAAATTCCTACTTGAAACTCACCGTGCACTCCATCTGTTTGTCAAAATGCCTCCAAGATCGAAGAAAGCCACTACCAGTCATCCTCTTAAGAAAGGAAAAGCCACAGCTTTATCTAGTAGGCCCATTGAGGAAAGCACTGATGGTAGTTCATCCCCATCTCCTCCAACTCTTTCAATTGAGTTGAAACATGACTCGAATATTTTGCAAGGTCTTCATAAAAAGCCCATTGTTGTTGAGAGGAGAACTCTAGTAGAAAGAATTCTTACCAAGGGCTATGATCTGAAAGCGGCACTTGGTAGAGTAAGATGGGAAGGGATTCTACAATGGGGAGAAAATGCATATCCAACTCTGGTAAAACTCGTGTATGCATCCATCTCCAACACTGCTGTTAGTAACAATGCTTGTTCTTTCACCATCTCTTTTGTGGATAGGGATGAAGTCATTACTCCTCAGAAAATAGGTTCAATCATGGGTATCCCTTGTTCTCAGAATGGTATATCTTTTGTGTCTGATTCTCCTTCTGAGGATGAGAAAATCAAAGCTACCCGCGACATTTGTGGTTTTGACTGTCCATGGGACAACAAAAAACACCACTTAACTGTCAACTCTCTCATTCCTTTATATCAGATAATTCATCAAATCTTCACATATAATGTTTATCTGAGAGGTGGGAATAGGACCGAACTCACTCCCTATATGGTTAGCGTCCTATCCAAGGTAGTGACAAATACTGCTATTTGTCTACCTTCGATCATTTGCCATACAATCATCAAATTCCACAACAATCCAACTCAAAAGAATGCAATCCCTTTTGGTTATTTGATGACCCAATTGGCTGTCTCTTTTGGCATGTCCATACCCCATGAGCAACCCATTTTCAAAGCTCCATTTTCATTGACGAATCTGAATCAGATGAACCTTATTCCAAATCCTCAGATTCCCATAGCAGATGATCCTCCCTTGGCACAAGAGCCACCTGTTTCTCCAACTCCTATTCATCGTGCCCCATCTTCTATGCACACTCCTGGTCCTGGTCCTTCTTCATCAAGCACATCTCAAGACTGGAGGGTAGCAATGGAGAGAGATATGACTTACGTGAAGAAGAAGCAAGCAAAAACTCTGAACAAACTATTCAAATATCTCTCCAATATTTCCAAAAGCTGCAGAAGGGATGATGTTGCTGGTTCACCTTCTCCATCTCCTCCATCTCCAGACTCAGACTAGGGAGTCATCCTTGTTTTTCACCACATTTTGTTATGATTGGTATATTCTTGGTGGTGTATTTTTGTTTGAAAAAGGATGGAATGTTTTGTTTAAGGATGTTATTTATATTTCTGCTTATGTTTATGGATGGTTTATAATTAGGTTTATGCCTTGGTCATTTATCAATTGTAAGACTTTCAATTTAATTTTATGAATGGCATATTTTGATCTATGAATCATCTCAATGTTATCAATTGTGAGGATATCAATATTATGTTACTTTGAAAGGTATATTTCTTGCATATGAGTCTTATTTGCGGATTTTTAGCAATTTGATGTCAATGGGGGAGAAGAAAGAAAGATAGGAAGAGAAGACAGAAAAAGAGGAGAATAGAAACAAGAAGAAAGAAATGTAGGCGCAAACACTATAGGGGAGAAAAAAAAGAAAAAGGGAGAAAGGAGAAAAGAAATATGAAAACACCATTGCTATAAAATGTGGGAGCTAGAACAATGGGGGAGAGCTACAAAGGCTAGAACAGTGGGGGAGGAGAGCTACAAAAGCTAGAACAGTCGGGAGCAAAGGAAGAAAGAAAGAACAATTATGAAAAAGCCATTGCTAGAACAATGGGGGAGAGCTAGAAAAGCTAGAACAGTGGGGGAACAAAGGAAAAAAGAAAGAACAATGAAGTAGACGAATGGACTGTTGTGAAATGAATGGTTTATGTGTGATGTATTCTTAAATGTTTCTTAGACTTTTTAGTGTTGTTTGCCATCAAATTGCAAAGGGGGAGATTGTTAGACCCTAGGTTGTTTGCAATTTCATGTCTGGCATAAGCATCATAATTCAACTCATCACATAGTTTCACATTTCACAAGTTTCATCTTGAAAATCACTCTTTTGAATTAACCATGTTTTTGCTTCATATAAAACTCTTTATGGTTGATTTAAATCTTTATTTTAAATGTGTTTTATTGTTAAAATATTTTACAAAAACACCTTACTATTCTGAGTGTTCACTTGGTTTCAAAGTTATACTTTTCAAAAAGCTTCTGAGCTTCAGAATTTCAAAACTGACCATACCGTCGGTCAGAATTTCGGTCAGGTATCGGCTAACCGAAATTGCATCTGAAGCTGACCGAAGCATTTCGGTTAGAAAACCAGAGAGCTGGTTTCTAGACCAAATTTCACTATCGGTCAGAATTTCGGTTAGGTAACGGTCAACCGAAAATTTCGGTCAGCCGACATTTGGAAAGCTTCAAAATATGACCGTTTGCTGGTGACCGTTGGGATTCTCGGCTAGCCGAACTCTGGATTTCGGCTAACCGATATGTAGCCATTGGGCCAGTTTTTCTATAAAAAGCAAGTTCATTTCAAAGTATTTTAGGATGATTGGAGAGGCCATTTTTGGTGTTTTAGGAGCCCAAGCCAAGGGAATGAATTAAGGGAACTTAATTGGTCCAAATGGAAATTAGCTAAAGCTTGATTACAAAAAGTTAAATTCTAGTAAGCTTTAATTTTCTTTTTCATATAGTTCATGCTTTGTTTTAAACCTTTGGAAAATGTTTTCTAGCATGTTAACTATGTTGTGTGGAATCCATATCTTATTTAATCTTTGATTCATTCGTTTTGGATTCCACCTCTTAATTCAAATAGTTCAATGTACGTTAGCCATGCGACTATGACAAAATCAAAACGATCGAGATTGTTGACTTGGTTGGTCTTGTCGATTACATCATTCGGGTAAATCTTTTACTCGATCGGGTTTAAAAAGTCCCTAAATTGCAATACAATTGATAGTAAATTATACCTTGTGCACTACTTAAATGTAGTGTATCACCAAAGCCGGGACATAATCATGACAATCTAGATCAATGATTTCTTTTTAATTATTGATTAAATTATTTGTGTAAAATTTTAGCTCGATCGGGTTCAAAAAACTCATTCATCGAGGTGCAAAATCATTAGGAACATGATTTGTGATTGCTGTACAAGTTTTATTTCCTGGATTTTTGCCGACTAAATATTTTAGTCGGCAATTACTTAGAAACAATAGCCAACCAAATAATTTAGTCGGTAAATATGAAGTGAAATTTCCGACCAAAATATTTAGTAGGAGTTGATGATCAACCCGCGATTACTTGCCGGGAAGCGAATTGGCGCCAAAAAAACACAAATTCGCCAACTAATTTATTGTTTGGTAGGGAAAATATTTGATTTTTCCGACTTAAAAAAGATTAGTCGGCGAATTTGTTCAATTTTGCCGACCAATGTTTATTTAGTCAGTAATTGTTCATTATTTGCCGACTAACGTATTTTAGTCAGGAAATTTAGTCGGGAGAGGTGTGATTTATTATAGTGAGGCTTGATTTCTAAGGCAGAAATGAGAGATAGCTTTAGGGATTAGGATACCCTAGATTTGGCTTCTCAAAGCACACTCCTTAGTGCTAAGTAAGCCCTTGGATTTCCAAAGATAGAATCTAAGTGTATTTGGAAGAAGCTTTGAGAGCTTGGGAAAGGTTTACAAGAATTTAGAACAAAGGCTCTTCAAAAATTGGACTCCTTGATGTTGAAAATGAGCTTCAGGTATTTATAGAAAAAATCCAACGGATAGTTCCAACGGTCACTTAAGACATGGTAGGGTGTACCTAATAGGAACACTATTCCAAAGTTTGAAATTTAATAAAAAAAACATGACAAAAGCAATGTTTTGGTGAGGCCTTACATGAGTATGAATACGAGGGAACTTTTGTAGGAAAAAGTATTAAAGAAATCAAAAGCACACCGGTTTTGACAACTTCACATTTTTTTATTAATTTATAAAACATTGTTTATTGTGAAGTTTCTAGCAATGTTTTGGTGAGGCCTTACATGAGTATGAATAAGAGGGAACTTTTATAGAAAAAAGTATTAAAGAAATCAAAAGCACACCGGTTTTGAAATCTTCACATTTCTTTATTAATTTATAAAACATTGTTTATTGTTAAGTTTCTATACATACTCATGCTTACTAAGCCTCAATGTGACCTGGTGTTATGATCATGTTGGATGCCTTAGGACAGGTGGACTTAGGGGGTGAACTGCTAACCGCATGAGGTTGGCTGGCCAAAATCTGGGGTCATTTTTGAGTTTTAAATAATCTCAAAAAAATCTTCTAAAAACCTATCAAAATAACAATTTAGCCTAGGTTTTTTAGGGTCACTAAGGCGTATGGTTTCGGTCCCAATTACCTGATCTTGGTTGGCAGATCTTGATGTTGATCTTTGACGAAACCTAGCCTTTCCAAAAAGCTTTGACAAACCTTTTGAATTGAATCTTCTTTGAAGTACTTAAGAGACAATGTCTTCGGAACTCTTTGGCACGGAATTTTCAATAAAAATAGTGCACATGAAAATGTGGCACTAACAATGCCATGCGTAAATGTGTTGAGCTTCTCAGTTTTGGTTTTTATGATCTGTGTCTGGATTGATCTTAATCACGATCCGGATATTGTGAAGATGGAAAAAATTGATTTCTTTGGAATTGGTGGAAAGAGATATTTAAAAAAAAAAAATGGACTCTTCAAGATTTACACGGAATAGCGCCGAATCTGATTTTCATGGCCTCCCCCTCTTCTCTCTTCCTCCCATCTCTCTAACCTTCTCACATCTAACCAATTTTATAAGGTATGAAATATTTATATTATCAGTTTTATTTTTTTTGTTTTTCTTCAAATAATTTTTCTATTTCTTTTGTTTAATTATTTGTCAGCATCCACTCACTACCGACGACCACCCCTGTTGCCGGTGTCCACTGCTGCCGGCAACCGCCACTGTTGCCGGCGTCCACTGCTGCTGCCAATCCCCACCCATACCAGCTCTTGTTATATCTTATAATCAGTATGTAGTTTTTTTTATTGATATGATAATTAGTTTAATAATATGTTTTTATTGGTTTTTTTTATAAATTTTAGATTAGATATGATTATAAAATTATTATTATCTGAATGTAGTTTGATAATTTATATGGATAATTTATAAAAAATTTGTTATGTGTTTTAAATATGATTTTATGTCTAGGCTTTTTTTATATGGATGGGATATGAGATTGTTAAACTATGTTGTTTATTTTTTGAAAATATGAATTAATGAAAATGTTATTATCTTTTTGAGATATATGTAGTATGTGTAGTATTGTTACTAGAAATAGTTTGGATTTTATTTATGATTAGAAATATTTTTTTAAATAAATAATTAATTAAAAATAATTTAATAAATGTTTTGTTATTTCAGTTGGTTAGAGATGACTACAGATAAGAGTTGGACATTGTTGTCTAATCGATTATGTCCCAAGTACATAGCTAGGGTTCGAGAATTTATCCAGAGAGCTCAAACTTCTGTTAATTCTTCGGGGGATATTAGATGTCCATTGATGGAACAGCGTTTTCGCTCGGTTCTACCGGGGTCGGCGGACGTGGGAGTCCGTTTGGGTCCGACCCTTTCGTAACCGGGGGGCAGAGGCGTGCATCAACTTTTTTTTGTGTGGTTGTGCCAGATTTTCTATTTTACTTGGAATTGCAATTGGTGATTCGGAGATCAACCTTCGCAAGTAAAAAGGAAATCAACTTCTTTCAAGTTTTCCATTACACATATATTTAAGAAAAGAGACATTTTCTTGATTTGCCGTGAAAGGCGATTTTTTTGGCATTTATAGCCGATTTTTGGCGTTTATAGCCGATTTACAATCCTTATCGATAATGAAAGACAAGAGTTGTGATTTTTGTCTCTTTTAAAAAAAATACAAACTACAATGAAAAGCAAGAAAAGGAGGATCTAACTTCTCAGGAGATTGTGGAGGACCCGTTCAAATTGACGGTCGCAAGCCATATGTGGACTTCGCCATCATCCATGCAGATGAGAATAGAGGATGCTATTGATTCGCTTGGCTTGGCTATAACCTCAGGTTTTTAGAGGGCAAAAACCAAAAGGAGGTCCTATGTTCAATAAAAAAACTAAGTAGATGCGCTGAAAAGCCACGTCTAAGGCATTGGAGGCAGAATGAGAATGCAAGGACCTTGGGGGGGGGACCCCCCAAGGGACTTTTGTCACCTTGTAGCGGTGGTCAGTGTAGAATTTCCGCAGAGTTTTCTCTTTTTGATGCCTTTTTATGTCTGAGTTTCCGGATTTTTTGTAGTCTGTTGTGTGTTTTCTGTGTTGTCTGTGCTCCTTTCATCTTGGAGAGCTCTCCTATTTATAGGCTTTTTGGTAGCCATTTAGGAGGGTTTATAGGCTTTTATTGTCATTAAGCCGCATAATGGGAGGAGTCACAGGATTTAATTTCTTTATTTTGTAACTCCTTTTTCTTGGCTTCTGATTGGTCGGAGGAGTTTGAGGGCGTTTAGTTGCCTTTAATCACCATGATGGGAGGAGTTTCATGGGTTAAATGCCATGAATCTCTTGACTTGTAACTCCCGGATGCTTGCTTCTGATTGGGCCGTCCAAAGAAATGGATTAATGACTGTAATAAAGCTAGTCAATTAATCACATTAAGTGCTCGCCGAGCAGTTGAAGAGTCGCGGGCCGTGCCGCGACTTTTGGGATTCTTCTGGCGATGATTATCGATGGATCTTCATGTAGATCGACATTGGATGACCATGTAACTTCAGGTGTGGGTTGCCAACAGCGAGTCGGTGCCATCTGTCCTGTCGATTTCTCGATCGGTCGGGTAGAAAGCACACTTTTTTTGGTTGACCGGTTGGCGATTAATGTTGATTTTGATACTCTTGATGATTGACCCGTGTTTTTTACGGATGTCAGAGGATTTGGTGTCTCAAAAGTATGAATTTTGGAAAATACCAGAGGTCGGACGCTTCGAATCGCAAAAAAAACGGCGAAAAATGGGGTTTCTGGGGCCCTCCCGGCGATCCCGGGCCCTAGGGTCGCAGGGGTCTGCGACCCTGGCGGGGTTTTCCCCCCTTTTGTCCCGTTTTGAGTCTGTTTTTTTTTATTTTTTATTCTTTTTTCTTCTGTATTTTTTCCTTTACATTTTTTTATCATTTATTGGCCTGATTTCCCTGTAGAAAACCTGATGAGAATCCTTGCATTTATTTTTGCAAAATTTCCAATTTTCTGAGAAAGCCGAAGACTTTGTCGTGCAGAGCTGCCGATTTTTCGTCAGAAGCTGAAACTGGGTCAAACGATGTCGGAACAACCTGAAATTTGAGGTGAAGCCTCCTGAGCAATAAATAAGACCAACCATAGGCTTTTGTTTGAGTTTTGAAGACGTTTGGGGTCCTATCACCAGTAGACTTGCTTTTGTCGTGATGAAGATGTCGCGGCTTGATGTGCGGTCAACCGATGTCCGATTAACTTGAAATTTGACAGGGAACCTATTGGAGTCATTTTAAGCTGATCCATAGGCTCTATCTTAGAAACCATGGTCCCGGGGAGTTTCGCCGCTGAGAGGTCTGATTTGGCTTCCGAGCGTCAAAGTCTGGTCAAATGTTGTCGAAATGACCTGAAACTTGACGTGTAGCCCTTTGTAAGCATTTTGAAGCTGTCCATGTGCTCTATCTGATGAGTGATGGCCTCGGTGGTTCTCGCCGCCGAGAGGCTTGATTTAGCTGTTCGAGAGTTGATGTAGGGTCAAACGTTGTCGGTTTGACTCGGAACTTGACGTTGAGCCTTTTGGATGTATTTTGAGACCATCCATCGGCTCTGATCGAAGATTTGGTGTCTCCGATGCTTTCGACGCTGGGAACTCCTTTTCAGCTGTCGGAGAAGTGAAGTTAGGCCAAATGATTTTGAAATGGCCCAAAACTTCTTATGTACTCCTATTTTGGCTGTCTTGAAGGATCTTGCAGTTTTTGTTTGATTCTGACAAGATTTGATTTTTTGGAAGTAGCATTGCCTATTTATGGCAGGTTGCGGCTTCATGTAGCTCTTTGAATCTCAAAGAGGCAAAGTGACATTTTTGGTGTCAACAAATGCCCCCTCGAGGTACAGCGACAAGTTGCTTAACTTTTGTAGTCGATATGCCTCGAAGAGATTTGTGAAGGAGAGCCTATGACTGGACCAAGAGTCTTTGAGCAGTCTTTCTTTTTGGTATTTGTAGCCTTTTTAGCTTCCAGGGGAATTTTATGGTAGTGAAAGGGATCACGTACCATCTTGAGGAAAAATTTTGAAGATGACATCAGGGATGTGGATTTGGGTTTTGACCTTGTGACCTAACAGGCTGTATGTAGCAGGTTAAGGGGTCGGGTTTGTTTTTGACCGTGTGACCCAACAAGCTGTATGTGGAATGTTGGGGGATTAATTTTGGTTTTGATCTTGTGACCTAACAGGCTGTATGTGGCAGTTAGGGGATCAGGTTTTGGTTTTTGGTTTTGGTCTTGTGACCTAACAGGCTGTATGTGGCAAGTTAAGGGACCATGATTTAGTTTGGATTTTTGTGGAATGTCAATTTCCAGATTTTGGCTCAATTTGGTAGATGAGGCTGGATGGTTTGATTTTTGGAAGCTCATGGGGCTTGGAATTCTTTTTCGTATGGTCGAATCAACTCAAAAGAGGCATGGAACCATTTTTGTATGCTCTTGGTAAGAGGGATTTCTCTTTGAATAAAAGCCCAAATTTTTATTTTTTTTAGTGCCTAAGTGGTCAAACCTGGCTCATATGGGCTAACCCATGGGACCTTAAGCTTTTGAAATGGCTTAGATCTCATATGGTGTCATTTTTGTAAAGAATATCCAAAAATGTCTCCTTTGGATAGAGAATATCTTAGAATATCTTTACTTGGAGAGAATCTCTCATGTTCCCTTTATTTTGGGAGAGAATATCTCAAGACATCTTCCTTAGGGAAAGAATCTTTTATTGATCCTATTTTTTTGGAGAAAATCTCTCATTGATTTCTTTTTGGGAGAGAATCCCTCAAGTTTTCACCTTTTTTTTTACATGTGTTTTCCTTTCTCTTTTTTTTTATGCATGTTTTTTTTGTGGGCCGTACGGACAGATCCGTATGGATCTGGCTGTACGGCCACGTGGCCTGTGGGCCAGCCCCTTTTTCTCTCTTTGTTTTTTTTTTTGTTTTCTTTCTCTCTCTTTTTTTTTAAGAAAGTTTCTTTTCTTTTTTTTTGTTCTTTTTCTTTCTCCTTTCTCTTTTTTTTTTGAGAAAGTTTCTTTTCTTCTTTTTTTTTTTTTGCTCATCATGATAATGCTTTTTTGTTTGGCAAACCAAGATGTTCATGAATGCATTCTTTTGTAAATTGAATTTGTAGCATGAAGTGATAGCATACCTGAAAGTTTTCGTAAATTTGGGAATTTGGAGCTTGCAGCGATGTTGAGCCCTTCCTGATTTTGCGGGGACTTTGAGGTTTCGAAAGTTTGGAGTTTCGGAGCTCGCAGCAATGTTGAGCCCATCTTCAAGCTTTCTATTTCTTTCGGGATAGTTCCTTTTCTTCGGAATTGCCCCATCATGTCAAAATTTTGCCAGATTTTTTTTAGCGAGATTCTGTCATTTTGATGTTTGGTCTTTTTCTTTTCCATCCTTTGCATGTGGTTCTTCCTGAATGAACAAGGGTAAAGAGCCTGCTACAAGCGTACCTCGTCAATCTACTAGATCTTCTAATCCGATTGTTCAGCAGGCCTTTGAGAAGGTCCAGTATGTTGAGAGAAATCTTGAAGAATGCGACTCCCTCAACAGAGATGAGATGAGGCAGCGACTGATCGCTCTCAAGGGAGAGGAATTCTATAAGATCATGGTAAGCAGTCGTCCATGGGTGATGGGAGATCAGGGTGTTTTACCCAAGCCTACCTTCTTCTTTGGTGATGCCGTCCCTGATGACATGACATACCAGAGGAGATGTTTTCAGTTTTCTTTCACAGCAGATGGTGAGAATAAGACTGTTGCTACCCGGTCGACGTTTGATCGCACCGTCTCGATTATGAGCCTTGCCCCCACGTGCTCTAAGAGGGAAGATCCTCCAAGCCGGGTGAGAAGGACAAATGTAATCAAGACCGGGGTTTTTGTTGGTGGTTCTCCTGGATATACGGAGAGGTCGCCTGCTGACATGGACCTGTTGATGCCATCTAGCGGCTACCAGGGCTCTAATTATCCGTCAGTCGATTTGAGACCGGTGGGCCTTGGTATTTTCAGCGGTGACGGCAGCAATTGGATAAAGCCTTTTCGACTTCGTGACCATTTCAATGCTGACTCCGAGTGGAAGTCGTGGACTGATCGCGTCCTACTGATTGGTGGCGCCGTTTCGAAGGAAGCCGGGATTTTTGATGCGGTCCGCGCCTTTAGGGTGACCGTGATCTTTTCTGACGAGGCCTTCATGGCTATGCTGGAATCATTCCTCCCACAAACCAATACCTTCGTTGTGACGAATGGTGAGATTGGTTTCTCTTTGAAGGAGCTGAGCGCCTTTACTGGATTGCCCATCCTTGGCAAACTCTATGAGGAGTTTATGCCGATCGACAGCGTCCTTGAGGGGCAGTCTGAGGAGTTCAAGCTTCTGTACTTTCAGCTCGTCGCCTTCTATGACTTTTTGAAGGAGAATGAGGGTTTGAAAGTTAGATCCAGCAGTTGGAAGCGTTCTAGCTCTTCGTTCCCTAACTTTTTTTATAGCAGGGAGTCTTCTGATAGTGTGACCCAGGAAGCCAGAGCTCAGGATCCAAGTTTGAAGAAGATCTTAGCTATGCAAGAAGAGTTAAGAGATTTCTGTGTGAATACAAACGCCATATGTCCTGACATTGCAGTGCGGAGAGATCTCGCTATTTACCTTACTTATTGGCTTGGTGAGGCTATTTTTGCTGGAGGAGATGGAACGCACATCAGGCCGCATTGTATTTTTACAGCTTGTCAGATGGCGTTTAGAGAGCAGCTTGCTTTGGTGCCAGCTCTTTACTCCTACCTGTGTACCGAACTGCAGGCTGCTGCTTTTTTAGTTCGGCTTGGGCTTCCCATGAACAGGGTATTTTCAGCCCATATCTTTTATTCGTGGTACGTGTACCACTGTCCTAGCTTCCACCGGCTGGGTGTTGTACAGGATGATGATCCTTTGATGATTCGGCTGGCTAAGGGCAAAGCTGCGTCCGAATCACTTTTGTTTACCCGCATGAGGATCCGACGGTTCAGGGACATCGTGATGGGGCAGTCTTCAGTGAATCTTTCTCCGGAGTTGCGGAAGAAGGCTTCTGATTTTGGTGCCTCCCAAGACTCTACCAGGGCGGGGTCGGGAAGGCATTACTCCTTGACAAATGCAGAGAAGGAATGGCTTTTCAGTATATGTGTCGGCACGATGGTGTACCGTAGACATCTTTTCATCGACATCCAGCCGTATGTACCTTTTCGCTTTGCTTTGCAGTTGGGCTTTTCTCAAGACGTTGTTGGAGCGCCTTCAAGCATGGTGAAGCGCTTTGGAGGTTTACAGGAAGGGAGAAATGCATGGGCTTTCTATAGTGCTGAAGACACTATAGCCATGATCTCTTATCCTGTGTTGTTAACTTCCCGGACTGCCGGCTTTGCGAAGTGGTTCGCGGAGAGCTTTTCGGCATATAGGGGGCTTTCCAAGAAGGAGCATGATGTGAAGCTGGCATCTGGAAAAGGCCTTGGAAAGTTGGATGGCGTCCGGCGAGTGGAAGTTTGGGCCTTCCTTTCTGGAGAGAAGCACAAGATAGGCTTTCTCGGTGACCAGGGCGTCATTGGTTCTGAAGCTGTTCGAGAAATACCTGATGAGGCTTTAGAACAGCTAGAACAAGAGGAAGCCGAACTTGATGCTTGGATGCAAGCGGCACAAAAGCAAGCTTCCGTGGAGTCTACTGATAAGGGTAGACCATCCAGTGAGGAGTCAAGTGGGAAACCTGACTCTGACAGCGGGGCATGTTCCTATAAGAAGTGAGCCCGCAGGAGTAAGAGGAGGAGGAATCATCATCGCAGCAAGGGGCAGCATGAGGACTCTCCTGACTTGGAAGTCCTTCTTACTATCAATGAGGATGTGCCAGTGGATGCTGACGAGCCTCCAGAGAAAAGAAGCCGAGAAGAAGAGACCGTTGGTGAAGGTATGATTCTTCCTTTTTCTCTTTCCAATTCTTTTCATGGGATTTTTCCATGTTTTGATTCTTCTTGTTTCTGCTTTTCTTTTTTTTTTAAGCAGAGGAAGACTTGGTGATGCCTGAGGTTCCAACCGATGAGGTGGTGACAGATCCTGTCGGGGCACCTAAAGAAGAACCGAGGGACTCTGGAGTGAATCCAGAATCTCCAATTGGTATAACTTCTTTTGCTTTCTTTTCTTTGTCTGTGACTTGGTTTCCTAACATTTTTCTTGTCAGCTGACTTGCCACAGGGTTCCGATGACTTTGAACCATCGATGGATGCAAATGTTGATGATGCTTCCGATGAGTTCATGGAGGAAGAGAGTGTTCCGCCAGCCGTCGAAGAAGGTATTTTGTAGTAATAACCCTGATAATGATTTTCAGGCAGGATCATATTCATACCTTTTTGTGTTTCTTTGGCAGGTTTTGAGGTGACAGAGGAGAGTCCGTCGCTTCCTTCAGAACCAGAGCAAGGGATGCCAGAGGTTGATCCAGAGGTAGAGACTCCTGGGACCAGTTGTGACACTGTTGAGGAGATACCTCGTGCTGAGATACCTTCCCGAGCAGCTCCGACTGGAAAGAGTTCTTTTGTTACTCTTCCAACGGGTGATGACATGAGCAGCCGACCAACGGAGTTGGGCGAATCTTCAGCTGGGCCATCTCTTCTTTTTGCAAAGAAGGTGGTGGTGCGGGTTCTGAGCTCTTGGATTGAGACTCTCCTTTTTGGGCACTTAGATGCCAGATTTGGCATGATCCAGCATGTGCAGGAGATTCTCAGTGTTGCCGAAGAGGCTGGTCTGGATGTCACAAGTGCCAGGGCGATCGTTGATAGGATCATTGAGCTGGGTGACAAATGGTTTGAGACCATGGGTTTTCCTGACGACCAGTTCTTCAAGGAGATGTTCCTGGACCCTACGGATAAGGCTCAGTCTAACCTGGATGAAGCTACACAAAGCAGGAAGCAGATAGTCCGAGAGAAGAACTTAGAAGAGCTAGCCATCATTGGGCTGACACATGACCTTAACATCCTTGATAGGGAGGTCGATGAGGCCAGGAAACGTCTTGAGCATCTGCAGGCACAAGTCGCTGCCAAGTGGGCTGCAATAACAGAGGCTCGAGACAGGGAGAGCGCTCTGATTCGCTGGGTTGCAGATGCCGATCGAGTTCTTAAAAGGAAGTCTGAAGAGAACAAACAATGGCAAACTGCTCGGGATATGCTTCCCGGTGCGAAAGAAGGGTTACAGCCCACCCCAGCATGTCATGGCAAGTTCCTGAAGAAGCGTGCCTTGGAATCCCTGACGGCTGAGGCCAAAAGTTTGCTTGAGGAGCTGAACTCTTGGCTGGAGACCATTTTTGGCAGAGCTCCGGTTTTTTCTTAACAGAAACTATCCTTCTCTTTTTTTTTTTTGTACCACTTGTATTTTTTTTTTAGTGCTTGTGAACACTTTTTTTTTTTTTGGTACCGCATGTATTTTTTTGGTACTCTTTTTTTTCTTTTTATAGCGCTTGTGAACACTTTCTTTTTTTTTTTGGTACCACATGCATTTTTTTTTGTACTCTTATTTTTTTGTTTTCCCTACGCTCACTTAAATCTTTTTGTGATGAAAGTAATTACTAAATGGGATGCTTTTTTTTTTTGTTTTCCCTACGCTCACTTAAATCTTTTTGTGATGAAAGTAATTGCTAAATGAAATGCCTTTTTTTTTTGTTTTCCCTACGCTCACTTAAATCTTTTTGTGATGAAAGTAATTGCTAAATGGGATGCCTTTTTTTGTTTTCCCTACGCTCACTTAAATCTTTTTGTGATGAAAGTAATTGCTAAATGGGATTTGATCAAAAGTTTATCATTTTGTGAAAATCTTTTGTCAAATGATTGTTTTGGCATGGAAGCCAGATTTTGTTTGTGGCATGGAAGCCGATTTTGGCATGAGAGTCAGCTTTTTTGTTTTGTGGCATTAATAGCCAATTTGTGGCATTGATAGCCGGTTTTGGTGGCATTGATAGCCGAGTTTGTGGCATTGATAGCCGGGTTTTTTTGAAAGCCAATTTTTTGTTTTGTGGCATTGATAGCCGGTTTTTTTGTGGCATTGATAGCCGGTTTGTGACATTTATAGCCTGTTTGTGGCATTTATAGCCGGTTTGTGGCATTTATAGCCTGTTTTGGTGGCATTTATAGCCGGTTTCTGGCATCTATAGCCGGTTTGGTTTTCAAAAATGCAAGTATCGACTAAAAGTCGCCTCCCTGCTGAATGTTCTTGCAAGTATCGATGGAATGTCGCATCCTTGCTCATTCGGTTGCGAGTATTGATGGAATGTCGTAACCTCGCGGATTTGGGTGCAAGTATCGATGGAATGTCGCATCCTTACTTTTCAAAAATTCTGGTTTTGCGGGTATGACTTGATGTCGTTTCCCCACGATTTTTGAAATTTGTGGTTTTCTCGAACCTTTGGGTCATGGATATCAACTGAAATGTTGCGTCTCCATGGTTTTTTAGATTTTTTCGAACCTTTCAAATTTGGGTTGTGGATATCAACTGAAATGTTGCATCTCCACGGTTTTGGATTTTGCAAGTATCGACGAAATGTCGCTTCCCTGCGATTTTGGAAGTGTCTAACGTGGTTCGCATGCATCCGATTTGTGCGAGTATCGACTAAACGTCGCTTCCCCGCAGCTTTTTGAAAAACCATTTTTTTTGTCTAAAGACACGAGGGTCATAAGTTTTGACCTAAAACCATTTAGGCGGTAAAAGGTAGGGTGGACTAGGGCGGAAATCCCTGAATCCGGATTTTGTTTCAAACCATGAATTTTGAGTTCAAGGGTTGAAAATTTTAGTCAAGTTAGGGAAAGGTTCCTACACTTAGATTTTTGAACAATGAAACGATGAAAGTGAGCATTGTTTAAATTTCTAGAAATGTCAACATTTAATATGAAAATTCTAAAAAGAGTGGGTTTGACGAGCGTGTACCTGGAAACCGGTTTTGGCCATACAGGCATTGCTCTTAGCCAGTTGGGTAAGTCTTCGAGGGTAGTACCGCTTTAAGAACTTCCCGTTGATGGGCAGCATACATCTGTCACCTTCCATGTTTAGGAGTGCGTATGCGCCGTTGGAGAAAACCTTGTTGATGACGTAGGGTCCCTCCCATTTTGGCTCAAATTTTCCTTTGGACTTGTGAGCGAAGACCATTGGTCTTTTTACCGCAAGAACGAAGTCACCCTTTTTGTAGGCGCGTTGCCTGACCTTTTTGTCAAAAGATCCTGCCATGCATACTTGGTAAAGTTCAATGCTTTGTTGAGCTTCGAGCCGTCTCTCATCGAGATTATCCAGCTCCTGGAGTCGCAATTTGACATTGCTTTCTTGAGTCATGTCATTTTGCAAGGATACCCTCAAGGAAGGAATTTGTACTTCCAAGGGTACGACAGCTTCACATCCATAGACCAAGGAGAATGGTGTGCTATGGGTTGGTCCTCGAACGGTGGTTCGATAGGCCCACAAAGCTTCAGAAATTTTGTCGCTCCAGTCTCTTTTGCGACTAGAGACCATCTTCTTGAGGATTTTGCAGAGTGTCTTGTTGAAAGCTTCTGCTAATCCGTTTGCTGCCGGATTGTATGGAGTCGAAGGACAGCTTTGGATTTTGTATTTGTCGCAGGACCTGTAGAATCGATGATCCCGGAACTGTAGTCCGTTATCATGGACGAATCTTTTAGGTATGGCGAAACGACAAATGATGTCGGTGCACAGGAACTCAATACTGATGAGGTCTTCATTTCGTTGAACGCAAATGCTTCTGACCACTTGGAGAAATAATCCGTACCGGCGAAGATGAAGCGATGACCTTTGCTCGAAGGGGGAGAAATAGGACCTATGATGTCCATACCCCAGGCTTCGAAAGGCCATGAGATCACTGTAGGATGCAGCCATTCTGGTGGCATGTGAATGTAATCTCCATGAACTTGCCATTGTTGGCAGCGCTTAGCAAATTGCATTGCGTCAGCTACCGTGGTAGGCCAGTAATAACCTAACCTTTTTATCTGATCATAGAGCTTGGGATCAGCCTGATGAGCTCCGCAAGGACCAGCATGAACTTCTTTGAGTGTTTCTTCAGCCTCTTGTTGTGACAAGCAGCGTAGAAGTACTTCGTTGAAGGATTTCCTGTAAAGGATTTTTGAAGGAATATCCAAATGAAAGCTTGGGGTTCGCCTTTGGATGCTTACCCATTCTTTTGGATCTTCAGGTAGGATTCCGAACATAATGTAATCAATGAACGGATCCCTCCAGTCGTTGATTGAAGTTTGAAAGATTGAAATCCGACTTCCAACCACTTGGTGGCATTCAGCAACTGCTTGGTGTGTGTTAAGAGGAGGAAGGATTCTTCTTTCGCACACTGTGATTTGCACGTTTTCCCCTTCCTGGATTGCCATAGATGCGGCAAGTCCAGCTAGGGCATCTGCACGTATGTTTTCACCTCTACGAATGTGGGTGATGTGACAGATGTCAAAATTTTGCAGAAGTGATTGTGTCTTATTGTAGTAAGGCAGCAGATCTGGCTTCCTGACTTCAAATTTCTGATTCATCTGGTTGACGATCAATTCAGAGTCTCCAAAGGCTTCCAACATGGTGATACCGGATTCGATGGCAAGTTCCAATCCTAGGATCAGAGCTTAATATTCAGCTGCATTGTTTGTGCATGGTTCCAGTAGCGAGAAAGCGTGTGGAATCATGGGCTAATAAAGAGGATGCCAACTCCCGAGATTAGCTGTCTTTTTTCATTTGTCCTGGTTGCACCGTCAAAGTACATGTCCCAGGAGGCACTTTGTGAGAAAGTCTCCACATTGTAGACTGGTTCGTCTGGGAGATCATCTCTGAGTGGAGAATCTTTAGGCAATGGATGCTCTGCGAGGAAGTCCGCTAGAGCTTGTCCTTTGATTGCCTTTTGTGGTACATACCTAATATCAAATTGTGATAGAAGGATGGACCATTTTGCCAGTTGAGCATTGAGAGAACCTGCCTTTGTGACAAGGACCTTCAAGAGGTTGACCCTCGAGACCAGGTAGACTGTGTTGGAAAGCAAGTAGTGACGCAGCGTTTGTACGGCGAACATCACTGCAAGACATTCTTTTTCGACTGGAGAGTAGCGATGCTCTGCACCTACTAGCATGCGGCTGAGGTAATATAGAGCAACTTCTTTTATTTGATCATTTTCTTGCGTAAGCAGAGCTCCTAAAGAGTGATCAAGGGCTCTTGTGTACAAGATGAATGGTTTTCCAGTGGTAGGAGCAGCTAACACTGGAGGTTTTGTCAGGTATGACTTGATATCTTGGAAAGCAGCTTCACAGTCAGCATCCCAGACAAAGTTTACACCTTTTTTCATCAACCGGGAGAATGGACGGCATTTCCCCGAAAGATTGGAGATGAACCGTCTGATGTAGGCCAATCTCCCTTGAAGCCCTTTGAGTTCTCTCAAGGTACTTGGAGAGGGCATTTCTAGAATGGCTTTGACTTTTATGGGGTCAAGTTCTATTCCAGCTTTCCGAACTAAGAATCCAAGGAACTTACCCGACGAGACGCCGAAGAAGCATTTCAAAGGATTCATTTGCAGTTTGTCTTTGCGAAGCCGAAGGAAGACTTCTCGAAGGTCTTCGAGATGATCTTCTTTTCTTTTACTTTTGACGGCGAGGTCATCAACGTAACATTCAACCGTCTTGTGCTGCATATCTTGGAATATCTTCATCATAGCCCTCTGATATGTGGCACCAGCATTTTTTAGACCAAATGGCATGATAGTGTAACAATACACGCCAAATGGGGTCCGAAAATATGTATGTTTTTCATCTTCAGGATGCATCTTTATCTGATTGTAGACAGGGAAACCATCCATGAATGTCATTCGCTCGAATCCACAGGTATTATCAATCATTACCTCTGGTATGGGGCACGGAAATTCATCTTTTGGGCATGCGCCATTTAGGTCTCTATAGTCAATACAGACCCTGATCTGCCCGTTTTTCTTTCTCACGGGGACAATGTTGGCCAACCATTCAGGATGTTGTTCCTCACGGATGAAGCCGACGCTTTTGAGTTTTTGAACTTCTTGTTTAATTTTATCCATGACATCTGGACGGAATCTTCTCTGGCCCTGCTTGATAGGCTTCATGTCTTCTTGAAGATTGAATTTGTGGACCGCTATTTTGGGGTCTAAGCCAGGCATTTCAGCGTAAGACCATGCAAAGCAATCAACAAACTCACGAAGAAAGGCGATATACTCGGGTAACTCATCATCCTTTATATTCTTGCTTATGAATACAGGACGTGGGTTATCTGGTGTTCTCAAGTCTATCTTTTGAATAGGATCTTCTGTTGGAAGGTTCGAAGGTGGTTCCTCCATAATATTTTCGGAGGCTTCCGGCTCAACGAAACCTTCTGGGGTCTCAAAGGCATTTCCAGACCAAGGTTTTGTTCCTTTCCACGGGTCATCTTGATCGGTAATTTTCCCAAGGTTTGTTATGAGATGATCCCAATCGCCTGTTGAAACCGGGTCGAAGTAGCCTACTTCTTTTGGAGATGAGGGTTCTTTTGGGTCAGAAGACCACACGTCTCTGTCATCGGACAACTCCTCTTTATTGTCAGAGAAATCGTACCAACTGGATGAGCTTCCTCGATCTTAGTCAGGTGACTCATCAAAGAGATATCCAGGGAGATCGATGTCTTCATGGACTTGAGATGTTGAGGCTTGGTCAGTATATTGACTTTTTAGCCTTTGTGTCAACTGTCTCAGGGGGGTGTCGGGATCATACCCTAACTCGTGTGAATACTTTTCTATATAGCCGTAGAGTCTCCAATCTTCCAGCTGGCTTTTGGTCAAGATGGGCCCCAATGGCATGAGAATACCACGTCCTTCTCCCAAACCGACTGGGTTTTGAGCGTCATAGCCCATTTTCTTCATAATAGCTTCTGCCACAGAACTATATAAGGATAGTTGAGGCATACCTTTATTTTGGAAAGGTTCAAGCATGGAGTTTGATGAAGAAGCATTCGATCTATGGAAGAAGATCGGCTTTTCCTTTGCTGAAGTTGCTGGAACAACGAAGGAAGCTGACGTAGGATCTTCTATGTCAAAAGTTGTCTCCATTGGAGTGAGAGCAGGCTGAACTTGCTGAGTGTCAGGTTGGCTTGATGATGTGTTGTCTTCTGGCTCTGAATCCGAATCCGTGTCTTGCATGAAAGACACGAAAAAGACAATAAATTTGCCCCCAGGCTTTTGCTTTGCCTTCTTCACTTTAGTTGTGATGTCCAAAGGCTTTGAAGGTTTAAGGGAGATGATGAAGGGAGTTTGAATGCTCTCTTCGGATTTACCGGATGGTTTGTTTTCTTCCGGTGATTGTTGAGGGGCCTTGCCTTTATCTTTCTGGAGATTTTCGGCAAAGGGTGATGTGTGCTTCTCCTCTTCTTCTTTTTCACCTTCATACATTTGTGAGTCTGCAAAGTGGACTTCTTTACCTTTGAAGGGTTTTCTGTCCGCAAAGACTCGATGTATCATGCCATCATCGCCAACAAACTTGATGCATTGATGTAGAGTTGAAGGGACAACACCATTCTCGTGGATCCAAGGGCGTCCGAGAAGGATGTTGTAGCATGAAGGGGTTTTTATTGCATACACTGTGACCTCAGAGATAAGATCACCGATCTGCAACTTGAACCTGATTTTGCCGATAGGCCTTTGAGTACTCCCATCGTATCCAAAGATAGATACAGATGTGTGGCTCAGCTTGCTGGGTGGGATGCCCAACTCTTCGAGAGCCGATGTGGAGATGAGGTTGAGTGCAGAACCTGGGTCGATCTGAACTCTGTGCATAGGCATTTCCTTGATGTACCCTATGAAGTACAGGGGTCGGTTGTGCCTGGTTTCGCCAAGTAGGAGGTCGTCCTTTGTGAAGGCGATGGTTGCACTGGCTGCTTTTTTAACCGAGAGGCATTCAATGCATGATCCCTCAGTTTTCTTCTTTTCTCCCTTCGAGGAAGCTTCTGAGTTTTTGACCCAGTAATCCATTTC
The DNA here is from genome assembly GCA_012931725.1 of Litsea cubeba. NCBI lineage: Eukaryota > Viridiplantae > Streptophyta > Magnoliopsida > Laurales > Lauraceae > Litsea > Litsea cubeba. The sequence continues at coordinate 53,029,564 of CM022946.1, forward strand.
AATTTGGAGGACTTGCGGGGCATGTTTGTCGACATCCTCATTCAGCTTTTGTAATTCTGAGATGAGATCATCACGAGTGTACGGAGACATTCGCAACAAATCTAGGATGTGCAGACGTGCAGGTATGTGCTTGAAGTGTTCGATCAAGTCATACTTGAAAGCCTCCTTAGGGCCTGCATGTTCATCATTGTTGCCACTAGGGGCGCTTACAACATCTTTTCCCGAAGGATTTACATATGTAAAGGAAGATTGGTTGTAATTTTTGTGGTAGTCCCGGCCAGAGCGGGTGCTTCTACCAACTTCGAGAGCTTCTTGAGAAGGGTCTTCGTTTGGAAGATTGTCTTTAGGATCAAGAGGCTGTCGTTTTTCATTTGCTGAGGATGTATCAGCAGCAGAGTTGCCATCCTCAGTGATTGTGTTGCACGGAGCATTTTCTGGTAACAAGTCCTAAACAGCATCCATCAACCTTTCTTCTTCGTTGACCAATTCATCGTCCCAAGCATCAATAACTAGGATTTTTTCAGTTAGGAAAGGTGTGAACTTTGAAGTCACAGTCTCAGGAGAAGAAACCTGAGAGGGTGTCATCTCAGTGAAAGTCACGTGAGATGAGGTGGCTCCAGAAGATACATTGCTAGGCGTCACCGGAGTGTAAGTGCTCTTATCAGACGATGCTTCGAAAGAGCTATAATCCCGAATTATCACATTACAGGAAGCTCTTATGGGAGACATTGCCTGATCGGAGTCAGACTCATCCTCAGATGTAAGAGGATAGTCTATCCAGCAATTTTCTCCATTTTCAGGAGTTAAGGGAGGATGTACCTGATGGTCTTCAGGGACTTCAGGCTCTGGATTGCGAGGAGGCTCGTTGACGCGGTCTTCCTCTTGTTCTAGAGCGAGACGCTGCAAGATCCTTGCATATTCTTCAAGATCAGGCATGGGAGCCAAATCGTTTTCTTCATCAGCTCTTTATGGCTCAACATGGTTGATTTCCACTGGAGCAATGAGAGGTGCTGGGTCAGCAGTGTTTTCTTGTACAGCCTCTTGGTCTTCTTCATCATCAGACCAGGATCCTTGTGGCTGTAGGGGGTTATACCAGATTACTGGCATAAGACGAGACTCAGGAACCCATTCTTCATTGGAGAGGTACTCTCCTGTTTCAAGGGACTCCTCCCACTCGTCTGTGTAGTTGGATTCGAATCCATCATCGGTGTCGCTGGACTCGTATCCATCAATGGAGAATCCAACTACCGAATTGCAAGAGTATGATGCCTCCTGCATGGCTTCTTTGAATTGAGGTGGCATGAAATCACTGAGAGTGAATTTTCTTACCCCCTTTGAAGTCTCTGGAAGGGATGTTTTTGGTGCCTCCAGTGAAGCGGTAGAGGAAGCCTCTGCCTTTTCTTTGACTTCTTGTTTTGGCCGGGTCTTCTCTTGCCGTTTGAGCTTAAGGAGATATTTCCTAGCCTGCCTTCGCCGTTGAGCTGTAGGCTTTGTTTTCACGACCTCCCAATTTTCATCTTCCAGGAGATCGGGATGTACCCATATGGGTTGTCCGTCTGGTGTCTGGTAAGGAACCAGTTCCTCGGACGCTTGGATTGAGTTTATCACCTTAAAGGAAGTAGTGATCTTCTCCTTCGGTGATTTTGATGTTTGTCCACATGTCACCATGTTGACGGAGGCAGACCCATAGTTTTTGTCAAAGGTGATGACTCCGTTTTTCCACATCTCGTTTATTTTATCCCTCACAAAGAAGCATTGATTGAGAGGATGCGAGATCATCTGGTGGTATGGACAATACCGAGGATCGTTGGCTTTGCCAACATCACCCGGTCTTTTTGGTTCAGGCAAGGTGAGCCTGCCGTTTGCCACAAGAGCCCCGAAGATTTCATCAACATCGTCATCAAACGGGTATTTCTTCTCTACTCGTTCTTTGAAGGCATCTTAGAGTTCAGGTCTCTTACCAGCAGCTTTGTTTTCAGCTTTCTTTGGTGGCTGAGGAGCTGACTTGGTCTGCACATTGAGGACCTCTTTCTTTTTTGGTTTGGAGGTTGCAATGGCGGTTGGCTCTTTTCTTGATGATTTCTGACTGTTGAGGTCTTTAATCACCGTTTCAGCTTCCATGGAAGCTTCTAGGAGTTCTCCCAGGTTTTTTGATTTGTTGCCGATGATCATGGAGCGGATTCTGGCTCTCATGTTGTTTCGGCAGATGTCGACTAGCGACGCTTGTGGTAATACATCAGAGCATTTGTATGCCATTGCTTTCCACTTGTGAATGAAGTCATATGTTGACTAATTCTCCCCCTGTTTTAGGCTGCACAGCTGAGCCATAGTAGCGGGATGATCCTCACCTTTGAAGTGAGTCATGAAGCGTGTCTCTAGCATGGCCCAATTTTGGATGGAGTCCTCCTGCAGAGTGAGTACCAATTGAAGGCCGTACCTTTTAGGGTACTTGCAAAGAGGCGGATCTTGAAGTGGATGACGTGCTGTCTGGCTGATCCTTTCCCCGTATATGTTTGGAGAGTAGGATGCTTGAATTTTGTGGGGAACGGGACCGAGTCCATCCATAAGGGATATGGTGGCTTAATCCCATGCTCCAAGAGTATATCCTCTTCTTCTTCTTTGGCGAGGATACTATCTACGTCCTTTTTGGTAAGGGCGCGTGACTCATTTTCTTCTCCATTTACCTCATCGTCTTGATGATTCGGTGGAGGTTCATTGTTCGCCTGATTTTGGAAGGCAAGGAGAAGGTTTTCCATCAGAGTTTCAATTCTCTGCTGGCCTTGTTCCAACTGCTGGATGAGGGTGATCGCATCATCTTGAGGTGGATTGCGGGGTGGTGGCTCAGAATTTGTAGTCAAGACGTTCATCCTTCGTAATTCGAACGAAGAAATTATCCTGGTAACTGAGCTGGGGCTCATTCTTTTTGAAGAAGAGCTTGAGGAAGGATCAGTCTGCCGTCTTTTGCTTGAAGGAACAGGGGATTCTTCTGAATGTCTTCTTATCCTGGAGACGCTGCGGTTCATCGGACGTTAGACATGGATTTTTGTTGCTGACTTTTGGCGCCTTCTGGTTTTTCCAACCATATGGACAGCAACAACTTGGTTGGGTCTTTCTTTTTCGACCCATTTGGGAGAGACTTGAAGTGTAGGAGAATGGATCCTTTGCTTCTCTAATCTCTTTTGTCAATACGACGCGCGGCGGCGTATACGACGAGCAATTTGAGCTTCGGTCAGCTCTGGCTGGGCTTTGACAACGAAGGATGTGATTCCTCTGGCGCAGCAGCCGAGCCTGTCTTCTTTGTAGCTGGGCAAGGACAAGATGCGAACCCTGTCCTTCGCTTGTTGCAGCGAAGCTTTGAATTTTTGGAGTTCGGCCCCTGTAGAGATGAAGGGTCGAACTGCAGGTTTGTGGGCCTTAGCAGGTGCTTGCAAAGGCCTTGTAATGCATGACTCGATTTTGGGCTTATAGGAACAAGCCGGTTCATGCTGGGTTGACTTGAGAGTCAAATATGAGATGGGTCTCTCCTCTTTCATGTAGGCAAGAGGGTACAACTGGTTCTCCTTGAGTGGGGCCAGGAATGCTGGCTTGGTGGATGTTTGGGACCTTCTTCGTTTTGGTGAAGGTCTTGGGGACCAAGTCTTGGGATAGACCTGGTCGTTTGCTGGTCGAGGTTTCGTGGGGCTGCCACGGGCTTCGGGCCTTCTAGTGCTCGCCTTTGATGTCACGGTAGTGACACGTTGAGAGGCGAGTTTCTGCTTCTTAGAAGGAGCAGTTTGTTCCTCATGAAGTGGGAATGGTCCCAGCATCCCAAAAACAATAGTCCGGGGAGTTGAGGTCGACCCGGAGCTAAGAGAGTTGCCGAGGGAGTTGACGCTTCGGCAGCTGATGGGGCGCTTATAGGTGCGCGTAGTTTCCTTCTATTGAAGCATAAGTTGGTGCTTGTTCTCGTCGAATGTAATGGTTAGTGAAGCTGCCATTGTTAGTTTTCGAAAAGTTTCTGAAACAAGAACACATCCATTAGTAATCACAAGAATATAATGATCATAAATGGGAAGTTCTGTGGTTTTGTCTTTTCAAATTGCTCGAGGGAGATGACCCAAGCAATATGAAGAAGGCAAAACACCATAGAGGGTACAATTGTTCTAATCGCAGGTATGGTAAGCCCAGAATGAGCATCCCAGTGACTGCTAGAAGCAATTGTGAACTTAAATTCGACTTATCGAGAAGCAGAGCTTGCTCGAGGTAAGAAGAATATAAAGTTGGAGTTACAAATGTGCCGGTCGCGAATACAGTAGACCCTGAAAGGGCGTACTAGTACCGCTAGACACAAATGATTGGAGACCGCATGTATGAGTTGAGATTCTCTGTTTTGAAAGGTCAAGATTGGATTCATCAAAGAGAGAAGATGGTATTCCGATCTGAACACGGGCTCAGCGATTTCCGCGAGCGCCAGTGCTTAGAAAGAAATGAACCATAATTTCTCGGATCTGAATAAAAAAATGACGAGTTTTTTTTTTTGAAAGGCCAATATCGGGTTCATCAAAGAGAGCAAAAGGCACTCCAATCTGAACACGGGCTCAGCGATTTCCGCGAGCGCCAGTGCTCAGAAAGGAGAAGACCAAGATTTCTCCAATCTAAACCCAAAATGACGGAAGTTTTTTTTTTTTTTGAAGATTTTTTTAAAAAAATCTTTATTTGATTTTTATTTATTTATTTTTTCTATAAGATTTTTTTTTGAAATTTTTTTATTTTTTATTTTTTATTTTAAAATTTTTATTTTTAAAAATTTTATTTTGAAAAAAATTTTATTTAAAGACGAGAGAGTACACATAGGCCTCCTAACCCGGTCTTATGAAATCTCAATTGATAGAATTGCCCCCGGGTATGGGTAGGATTACTTAATGAACCCGTTTGGAGGACCCTTGCCTAGAACAGTCAAGCTGTCTCCGCACTCTGGAAAAGGCTTTTCTTGAATCAACCATGATCAAAGAACGCAGTTGGTTTTAACCTTAGTGGTCTATGTCTTTTTTTTTGTTTATATATATATATATATATATTTTTAGATCTTTTAATGAACTCATCGAAGAGAAACGATGGCCCAAAACCTTAGTCGAACAGGCTCAACATTTCTGCAAGCACGATGAACGATAGGAAAGGATCAAGGTTTCTCAATTTTGAATTCAACATGAAAAATCTGATTTTTTTTGTTTTTTTGTTTTTTTTTTAGATCTTTAATGAACTCATCGAAGAGAAACGATGGCCCAAAACCTAAGTCGAACAGGCTCAACATTTCTGCAAGCACGATGAACGATAGGAAAGGATCAAGGTTTCTCAATTTTGAATTCAAACTGAGAAATCTAATTTTTTGTGTTTTTGTTTTTTTTTTTTTTAGATCTTTAATGAACTCATCGAAGAGAAACGATGGCCCAAAACCTTAGTCGAACAGGCTCAATATTTTTGCAAGCACGATGAACGATATGAAAGGATCAAGGTTTCTCAATTTTGAATTCAAAATGAAAAATCTGATTTTTTGTTTTTTTTGTTAGATCTTTAATGAACTCATCGAAGAGAAACGATGGCCCAAAACCTTAGTCGAACAGGCTCAACATTTCTACAAGCACGATGAACGATAGGAAAGGATCAAGGTTTCTCAATTTTGAATTCAAACTGAGAAATCTATTTTTTTTTTGTTTTTTTTTTTAGATCTTTAATGAACTCGTCGAAGAGAAACGATGGCCCAAAACCTTAGTCGAACAGGCTCAACATTTCTGCAGGCACGATGAACGATAGGAAAGGATCAAGGTTTCTCAATTTTGAATTCAAACTGAGAAATCTATTTTTTTATTTTTTTTATTAGAAATTCCAAAAAAATCTCATCTCATTTTTTAGATCCGGAATCCAACATAGGCCACTAATTAGAAAGTAGCCAAGGAATCGAGAAAAGAAGTATAAGCATAGAGCAAAAGATATGATATGCAAATATTTCATTTCTAGCATCGTGTTCTCAAATGAAACAGCGCTTGATGGAACAGCGCTTCCGCTCGGTTCTACCCGGGTCGGCGGACGTGGGAGTCCGTTTGGGTCCGACCCTTTCGTAATCGGGGGGCAGAGGCGTGCATCAACATTTCTTTTGTGTGGGTGTGCCAGATTTTCTATTTTACTTGGAATTGCAAGTGGTGATCCGGAGATCAACCTTCGCGAGTAAAAAGGAAATCAACTTCTTACAAGTTTTCCATTGCACATGTATTTTAGAAAAGAGACATTTTCTTGATTTGCCGTGAAAGGCGATTTTTTTTGCATTTATAGCCGATTTTGGCGTTTCTAGCCGATTTTTGGCATTTATAGCCGATTTTTGGCGTTTATAGCCGATTTACAATCCTTATCAATAATGAAAGACAAGAGTTATGATTTTTGTCTCCTTTAAAAAAAATACAAACTACAATGAAAAGCAAGAAAATGAGGATCTAACTTCTTAGGAGATTGTGGAGGACCCGTTCAGATTGACAATCGCAAGCCATATGTGGACTTCGCCATCATCCATGCAGATGAGAACAAAGGATGCTATTGATTTGCTTGGCTTGGCTATAACCTCAGGTTTTTAGAGAACAAAGACCAAAAGGAGGTCCTATGTTCAATAAAAAATTAAGTAGACGGGCTAAAAAGCCACGTCTAAGCCATTGGAGGCAGAAGGAGAAGGCACGGACCTTGGGGGGGGTACCCCCCAAGGGACTTTTGTTACCTTGTAGCGGTGGTCGGTGTAGAATTTCCGCAGAGTTTTCTCTTTTTCATGCCTTTTTCTGTCTGAGTTTCCGGATTTTCTGCAGTCTGTTGTGTGTTTTCTGTATTGTCTGTGCTCCTTTCTTCATGGAGAGCTCTCCTATTTACAGTCTTTTTGGAAGCCATTTAGGAGGGTTTATGGGCTTTTATTGTCATTAAGCCGCATAATGGGAGGAGTTACAGGATTTAATTCCTTTATTTTGTAACTCCTTTTTCTTGGCTTCTGATTGGCCGGAGGAGATTGAAGGCATTTAGTTGCCTTTAATCGCCGTGATGGGAGGAGTTTCATGGGTTAAATGTCATGAATCTCTTGACTTGTAACTCCCGGATGCTTGCTTCTGATTGGGCCGTCCAAAGAAATGGGTTAATGACTGTAATAAAGCTAGTCAATTAATCACATTAAGTGGTCGCCGAGCAGTTGAAGAGTCACGGGCCGTGCCTCGTCTTTTGGTATTCTTCTGGCGATGATCATCGATGGATCTTCATGTAGATCGACATCGGATGACCATGTAACTTCAGGTGTTGGTTGCCAACAGCGGGTCGGTGCCATCTGTCCTGTCGATTTCTCGATCGGTCGGGTAGAAAGCACACTTTTTTTGGTTGATTGGTTGGCGATTAATGTTGATTTTGATACTCTTGATGATTGACCCGTGTTTTTGACGGATGTCAGAGGATTTGGTGTCTCAAAAGTATGAATTTTGGAAAATACCAGAGGTCGGACGCTTCGAATCAGCGAAAAATGGGGTTTCCGGGGCCCTCCCGTTGAGCCCGTTTTTGCTGTTTTTTTATTCTTTTTTCTTCTGAATTTTTTCCTTGACATTTTTTTCATTTCTTGGCCTGATTTTTCTATAGAAAACCTGATGAGAATCCTTGCATTTTCTTTTGCAAAGTTTCCAATTTTCTGAGAAAGCCGAAGACTTTGTCGCGCAGAGCTGCCGATTTTTCGTCCGAAGCTGAAACTGGGACAGACGATGTCGGAATGACCTGAAATTTTAGGTGAAGCCTCCTAAGCAATAAATAAGACCAACCATAGGAATTTTTTGAGTTTTGAAGCCGTTTGGGGTCCTATCACCAGTAGACTTGCTTTTGTCGCGATGAAGATGTCGCGGCTTAATGTGCGGTCAACCGATGTCCGATTGACTTGAAATTTGACAGGGAATCTATTGGAGTCATTTTAAGATGATTCATAAGCTCTGTCTTGGAAACCATGGTCCTGGGGAGCTTCGCCGCTGAGAGGTCTGATTTGGCTTCCGAGCGTCAAAGTCTGGTCAAATGTTGTCGAAATGACCTGAAACTTGACGTGTAGCCTTTTGTAAGCATTTTGAAGCCGTCCATGTGCTCTATCTGATGAGTGATGGCCTCGGTGGTTCTCGCTGCCGAGAGGCTTGATTTAGTTGTTCGAGGGTTGATGTAGGGTCAAACGTTGTCGGTTTGACTCGGAACTTGACATGAAGCCTTTTGGATGTATTTTGAGACCATCCATTGGCTCTGATCGAAGATTTGGTGTCTCCGATGCTTTCGCCGCCGGGAGCTCCTTTTCAGCTGCCGAAGAAGCGAAGTTAGGCCAAATGATTTTGAAATGGCCCGAAACTTCTTGTGTACTCCTCCTTTGGCTGTCTTGAAGGATCTTGCAATTTTTGTTTGATTATGATAAGATTTGATTTTTTGGAAGTACCATTGCCTATTTATGGCAAGTTGCGACTTCATGTAGCTCTTTGGATCTTGAAGAGGCAAAGTGAAATTTTTTGTGTCAACATCCATGTCGTGATTGTGGTAATGTATACACACGATCATTGAGAATAGTTTATGCTTATTTAATAGATAGAGGAATGCAAGAAATATATAAAAGAGAGACTTGGGTTTTCCATGGTGAAACTGTTGTTGATCCTCCAATTATTGAAGATGTTGTGCCTAATGATGAGGTGAATGATGACTATTACGATATGTTGCACGATATTGCTGGGTCTAGCTGTGTTCAGTTAGAAAATGACGATGATGAAGATTTAATGGATCAAGCATCGGCCGAAGTTCCAAGAGAATCAAATGAAGCTGGAAAGTTTGATCAATTGTTTGATGATCTGAAGAGGCATTTATATCCTGCTTGTGAAAAGTTTTTGGCGCTGACATTCTTGGTGAAATTGATGCATGTCAAGGTCATGAATAAGTGAAGTAACAAATCGTTTGACATGTTACTCAAGTTGTTTTTTGAGGCATTTCTAGAGGGGACAAGTTACTGGGTTCAAATTACGAGGCAAAATCATATTTGCATGTTTTGGGATTGGGCTATGAGTTTATTCATGCTTGCAAATATGACTGCGTCTTATTTTGGAAGGAGAATGTAGTGTCCGATATGCAAGACGAGTCATTGGATCGATAAAGAAACTAAGGGGAAAAAGGTACCTCATAAGGTATTGCGTTACTTCCCGTTACAGCCTCGTCTAAAATGGTTTGTATAAATCGAGTTATACTGCAAAAGATATGACGTGGCATGATGTTGGTCAGACCAAAATAGACGGGGTTTTAAGACATCCGGCAGATGCAGCAACGTGGAAGAATTTTGACAAGATGTATTCTGATTTGGCAAAGGAGCCAAGAAACGTGAGATTAGGGTTATCATCTGATGGTTTTAATCGTTTTGGGAACATGAGCAACGCATATAGTATGTGGCCTGTGATTTTGGTCCCATATAAAATGCCGTTGTGGAGATGTATGAAGGAGTCGTCATTCATCATGACATTACTAATTCCAGGACCCACAGCTCCTGGAAAAGATATAGATGTCTATTTATGCCCATTAGTAGATGAGCTTAAGGAGTTGTGGGAGAAAGGAGTTTGGACATATGATAGTGAGGAAGATGCACATCTTCATATGAATGTTGCATTATTATGGACGATAAATGACTTCCCTGCTTATGGACATTTGTCCGGCTGGAGTACAAAAGGATATATGGCTTGTCCGGTATGTAATGAAGATACTTGTTCATGTCGTCTTACAAGTAAAGTTGGCTACACTGGGCATAGACGCTTTCTAGACACTGCACATCCGTTTCGTCGAAACAAGCAGTTTAATGGATTTGTAGAAACAAGGATGGCTCCGAGGGTGAGAAATGGTGATGACATCTTGAAGCAGCTAGAACATATTAATGTTGTTCCCGGAAAGCATCCTGATTTTGGTGGAAAGAAACGTAAGCGTGATGTGAAAGAGCTCAATTAGACGAAAAAGTGTATATTTTTTGAGCTTCCTTACTGGTCAAAACTTGACTTGAGACACTATCTTGATGTTATGCATATTGAGAAGAACATATGTGATAGTGTTGTAGGCACTTTACTTAGCATTGAAGGGAAGTCAAAAGACACTGACAAATCGAGAATAGATCTTTTAAACATGAATATAAGGAGAGAGTTGCATTCGCAAAAGTTGGGAGACAGGTGGATTAAGCCTCATGCTGCTTACACATTGACTAAAGATGAGCGCAAACAGTTTTGTGCATTTCTTAAGTCTATCAAATTTCCAGATGGTTTCGCAGCAAATATTGGAAGGACCGTTAATGTAGCTGATGGCAAAATCTCTGGTTTGAAGTTGTTGGAAATAAGGTGGGCCTCTAGGATAGGTTTCAAAAACTTTTGACCCACTTGACGCAGGGATCAACTATCCAGAAGGCTATAAAACCCAGTCCAAGATCCATGTCCTCAATCTCAGCCATCATGATCAGTAAATACAATCTATCTAGAAGATAGAAACAACAACATATAAGCTACAAATAAATCTACAACATGTAAGGAAGTAGATTATACCTTTGGAGCTCGGTTGTACTCTAATGGAGAAGTTGCGTCTTTCTTTGATGATGAAACGCTTTCACTAATCAAATAGAAATCTCCAAGACCTCTTAATCTTCCACGCTATGACCCGTATCAGATTCTCCTTTTCTCAAGAAGATGGTGGGATCTCCAAGATAAAACTACTAGGAACTCTAGGGAGGAACTAGAAAGAGAACTAGAAGAGGGAGAGGAGAAGAGGCATGTGCAACACTTGCACAAAGAAGCCATGGGCGTGAATCCCTAGGTGGATGTATGCATGGACGTCTAAGCCTTGCCCTCCTCTATTTATAGCTTAAAAGCAATTAAGCCACCTCCTCTTTCTAATTGAAATAGAAGTCTCACTTCTCTAACAATTAGTAACTCTCTTCTATTACTAGTTAAGATAGAAGTCTTACTTCCACAATAATTAGTAACTTACTATATCATAATTAGAAGTCTCACTTCAAATATGATTACTAACTTTCTAATTCCTTTCTAATTAAAATAGAAGTCTCACTTCTACTAAAATTAGTAAGTCTACTATTACCACTATTAGAAGTCTCACTTCAAATAGAAATGGTAACTTTCATTTTAGAGTACAACTAGAATTAGATACTTTCTAATAATTGGGCTAGTGTGGGGACCACTAGGGATTCCTTAGAAAGCTGGCTCCAACTGGGACACGCGACCCCACATCTCACGTGTAATCCGGGCCCACAGTTAATTGCAAATAACTCTACTATATAAATGCAATTGAACTCCAGTCTTAGGAATATTACATAGAAGACCCTATACTTCCACATTACCACAAGTAGACCCCTCTATCAATATCCATGGATCAACTGGACCTGTCTTCCAAACTAGATCCATATCTTATTATCCTTGAGCCCCAATTAATTATAATGATCAAAGGTACCTTTCCAATTAACTCTGAATCGGAATGGGTGCGCACTTACCAATGATAAATCCATTAATTGGCACAAGGGGATATTAGAGATAGATTCCATCTTGACCATTAAATGTTCCCACAGCTCTACTACCATGTACCCAAATCACCGAGGTGTTGACCTACAATTGGCCTCACTCATTGGTGACTCAAAGCAAATGAATAGATAGAAACTTGAGTTCATTAATGTCTTAGGATTGAGAGCCTATTGCTAGGGAATTATGAGAGCGGACCTTAAAATAAAGACAGTGTTTATAAGGTGCTTCTCACGGTCCTTCAATACATCCAATGTACCAGCACTATGACCCAGAATCTTCCATTCTGATGATCGAGACAAATCACACTATCTCATAGCGATCAAAGTGCTGCAACCTTGTCAGTATGAGATGTCCAGTCTCATCACTGGTTGTGAAGATATTTTAAGTATAAGATTTGTCACACATGTCTCCCGTATGTGGATCTCATCCATACACATGTGTTACATCTAATATACTTATGGACCCCGGTTCATCTCATGAACCATCATGTCATTCGTATTGGTTATGTGCAAGTATATAATAAATCACCATTCATCTCATGAAAGGAAACCATGAATATACTGATAAATAAAGAAATTAATCAATTTATTATTTCATCTATTGGATTGAGTCCATAAAACTAACAGAAGTCTCATGATTGTCATGTGCTTTTACAACAGTTATTGGAAGTTGGAATTAGGCCATTTATGACACCAAAGATCCAAGACACACTTTCTGAGTTAACGAACTTTTTCAAACGGTTATGCTGGAGGACTTTACATGTCAAAGACTTAGAAGATATGGAAAAGGGGATTGTTGTTGTTCTTTCCAAACTCGAGAGGATATATCCCCCAGCATTCTTTGATATTATGGTTCACTTAGCCATCCACTTGCCTCGAGAAGCTATTCTTGGTGGTCCAGTTCATGCTAGGTGGATGTATCCCTTTGAACGATATATGAGAACACTTAAACAGTATGTCAGAAATAAAGCTCGTCCAGAAGGCTCAATTGCAGAGGCATATATAGTGAACGAAGCTTTGACGTTCTGTTCGATGTATTTTCATGGGATGGAGACAAGATTCAATCGGCATGAACGAAATTATGAATGGCCAAACAACACTTCTCAAGCACAGTTGTCAATTTTTCGACATCTAGGTCGTCCTTTGGGGAAAGCAGACTTAATTCGACTTGACATCAATCTTTGGAAGGATGCCCACTGGTTCATTTTGAACAACTGTCCAGAGATAAGGAAATATCTTGAGTAAGTTAATCTATCTACCACATTTGCTTTCTACCATTGAGAAACATCTTGATGTACACTAATGTTTATTTGCCATAATTCTGTGTAGTGAACACATGAAGGAGTTAGAGAAAAAATATTCTCGAAACTTGGAAAAAAAACAGAAAAAAGAATTTCCTGCATGGTTTAAGCAACGGGTATGTAGTAATGGTTAAGATTAAATTTATCAGTTACATGTGATGAGTTTAAATAAAATTATCTTCTTTTTTTTTTGTAGGTGCTTAACTCTTCGGAGGCAACAGATAAGTTGTATTACTTATCTTGTGGTCCAGATCTTACTGTTAGATCTTACAACGGATGCAACGTTAACGGTGTTAAGTTTTTAGTCAAAGAACGTGACTCTAGAAGAACAACACAAAATAGTGGAGTATCTGTGCCCGGTTCTGATGATGATACACAACCTGCTTACTTTGGTGTTCTAGAACAAGTACTTGAGTTTACATATGTCAAACAAGATTATTGTGTCTTATTGTTCAAGTGTAAGTGGTTTGACACATCGCTGCATAGAAAACACGTCCCCTATGAGTCAAAACTCACAACTTTACGTGCCGATAAAGAATGGTTTAAAAAGGATCCTTTTATCTTCACATCCCAAGCTCGGCAAGTATTTTACGTGACTGATCCTCTCATAGGCGCACCATGGCAAGTCGTACAAACGTTTAGCCATAGACATCTTTGGGATATTCCTGCTAAAGAGAGTGTTGAAAATGATGCATTGTACGTGTAAGAAGATGATCCATCAGATGGAAACTTCACTTTTATGGAGCATGAGATGGAAGCACTATCAGTCCACCGTATAGATGTAGAACCAGAAATTTGCACTAGTGATATAGATAATGTGGTTAGACATGCTAATGTTGCCGTTGATAACTCTAGCGATGAGGATGACAGTGATTAGCCAGTACAATTACTAAATGATGATAGTGAATAAATTGTAAACAGTTTTTCGAATGTCTAATTTATGTACTCTTTTATATTACTTGATTGGAACATGTTGACAAATTATACTATTTTTGTTGAAACAGGTTGTGCATAATGTCATCTTCAGAAGGAGGAAGCAATAACAATAATGATAAAAAAGGAAAAGGAAAATATACTGGAAAAACTAAAGAAAAAAAAACGCAAATAAGGCACTGATGGCAAGTTACGTATAGCATTTGATGAGGGGACTAGCAGAGCAATAGGTGACAATCATGGTACTTGGGGACATGATTTGGGATACCTTGCTCAAACCCATTTACCGGTTAGATGGGATAAACCTTTCAACAAACTTGATGAAAAAGTAAAAGCCCCAATTTATAAAGGAATGCTTGTAAGTACATTAAAAAAAATTGTGCTTAACAATTTTGAACTTAATTAGTTATGCAATTCTAACAGTTTAACTTGTTTTTTGTGTAGGAAAGGTATCGCTTCACCATGACGTCAGAGATTAAAAAGGCAATCGATAGTCAAATGGCGAGCCTGCATAGAGATTGGCGATGTCAATTGCATCAACACTTTAAGAATGTTGGCGGATATGTAAATCTGCAAGTTGCAAAGAGTCATCCTCATCCTGACGTTATTGAGAATGAAGATTGGCAGTGGCTCTGTGATTATTGGAGTGCTAAGGAACAAAAGGTAAGTTCCTTTTTTTTGTCTTTAGTCTGTAAAAATCAAATTTAAGAGATACTAATGTGAAAAGAATCCCAACATAGCATACACTATAAGCTAAGTCCCACTTTATTAAAATAAAAAAGGCCCACTTGCTTGCTTTGTATTAAATTTCTAGAAATTTATAGGAAAGTAAATTCAATGAAGGAGCACTGGAAGGGTGAGAATAGAAACGTCTAATGTGGAGCAATGAAACTTTTAATAGATTAGATGGTACCCATCTGCAGCCTAGCTTGAAAAAAAATTTTTATTCTACATTATTATTTTTTCTTATTAATTTTGTATTATCATTTTAAGAACTGGGTGAGAGAAATGCATTCAATCGCGCAGCAAGAAACAATTACAATAGTTCCCATGGTTCAAAATCATTTGCAGCACATTGCAAGGACTAGTATATAGTTTTTCATTACTTATTTGAATTCTTTTTTATTTATGTTTATCATTTTAACTCAAAATATTATTATAGGTCAATCCCAATACTAGTCAATTCCTTGGTGACATTGAGTTTCACAGACTCATGTACACTAACAACAAGACAGGACATTGGTGTGACCCCCAAGCGGAGCAGGACTACGTGAGTATAGTAATTAATTTCAATTCTTATATCTTATATAAACATTTTTTGTTTTAACAATTCAAATAAATTTTATATACATTTTTTATAACTCTATATATATATTTTTTGCAGAATGATATGTTGGTGCTTAGGGATTAACAATCTCAGAACTCTGATGTGGAGTCTATTGGTCAAAGTCAGCAAGTTCTCCCTGAAGAAGAGAGAGTTCAAAAGGTTCGCAAGCCTTATCCGGGATACATCAAAGGGAGAGGAAGAATTGTGAAAGGATTGTCAAGTTCTAGTGGGGGACAACTAGAGATTGCCGAGGTCCAGGAGCTTAAGAACAAGGCTGCAACGTATGAGGCCCAAGTTAACACATATAAGAATGAAGTTAACACCTATCAGAACCAACTTGCATCATGTACGGCCTACATCCAGGAACTAACCGCTCAACTTAACATGCAATTCCCTGGACAATTTAATCAACTTGATCCAAGTACTCTATTTCCTCCACCTCCACCGCCACAATACCCTCCGGGCTCTTCGCGAAGTGATGATAATGATGATTGTGTGGGGAGATTTTCAAGACACCAGGATTATGCTAATCTCCACTGATTAGGCATCAATTAGCACGTCCACGTGTCATCCAGACTCACCTCGGCGCCGGGATGAATGCCTCAGCTGAAACCAGGCCGACTCAGGCTGCCAATGCCAAGTTCGGCTAAACAAGCTTGACTTCGGCTGTGTGCCTGACCTCAGCGAAAGAAGCCGGGACGGAAGCCGAAATGAAGAGAAAACCCTGGTCTCGCCCCCACGCCCGCCACGTCACTAGACATGTGGCGGAGTAGAGGCGCGAGCCAGGGAGACAGATCGGCCATCCCAGCCATCCACAATCTTCGCCAGAACTCTGACAAGGCGGCATCCAGCGGCTGTATCCAAGTTAGGGCAGAGCCCGAGGATGTATCCGATGGGACCTCTACCGCCAAAGCCATCCAACACGATCAGGCCCAACATGACATGTATTAAATGCGACGTGGGCTGATCGGACTGGCAATAAATACATCGTGGGCTGATCGGACTGGCAATAAATGCTTTGTGGGCTGTGATGGACCCGCATTTATTACAATGTGGGCTAATGAGAGCTTCCCTGTCAAATCAAGGGGCCCACTCCAAGATATCAGGTAAAGCCCTCTATAAATAGACCAACATTCCACAACAAAGGTACACAATATTCACACTTGAGAGTTGTTGCTCTGCCTCTCTTCTTCCTCTCCTTCCTTTGTTCAAGTTCATACACTGACTTAGGCATCGGAGAGCCTTGCGCCACTCAGGCCAGGGTCCTCTGACCGTTTGCTCTTCCCTTTTCAGGCTTTGAGGAGCTGGTCTTCTTCTTTCATTTGGATAAGTCCTATCAGGCACCCTTAATTTTGTGAGTCATCATTTTTGCACTTACAATTGGCGCCGTCTGTGGGAAAGTATCATCCCAACCTTCTCAAACACCATGCCTCCAAAAGCCAAGAAAGGCGGAGAGTCTTAGAGACCGATCATTCGGCTACCGGGCCCGTCGACGGACGTCCCTCCTCAAGGGCAATCCGGAGCGGGGTCTGGCGCATCTGCGGGCGAGGAGCGCCTAGACTCGCACCTCTTCGTCCTCGTTCCAAGAGCAAGTTGACGATTCATCCCCGGGGATGGAAGTCACACCTCCCCGACGGGACGGACGGCGATAGGAGCGTCCCTAGAAAGACAAAGCCGTAGCAGTCGACAAGCCGCATCGTCCACGACACCTCGCTGACGGAGGAGATATCGCAGCTCAAAACGCTCTCCTCCAGGAGCAGGAGAAGTTAATCCGTCAGCTCCGACAACAACTAAGAGCAGCAGGGGGTACCTCGTTAAGGCAGCCCTCCGAGCGCCCAGGCGAGAAGAGAGCCGTCCAGAGCAAGGTAGTCCAGTCCCCCCACGAGGATTTGAGAGCGTTTTGCATCAAAAGCGCAGCCAGGCCCACGACGAAGGCTCGAGCAACAGCCGGAGTCGTCGTGGCCACGACAGACGATCTCATAGCCTTCACAGTCAAGGCCACTCGAAGCGGAAGCCAAGAGCACTGTCACCAGAGAAGGATGACGAGCAGGAGCGGCTCGACAAGCGTATCAAGCTGGCTCTTCAGCATAACTTGGAGATGCGAGACCAGCAAGATATTTGCGGCCCCACCGATATGGGGGTCTCTCCCTTCACGCGGGATATCGAGGAGACTTCCTTGCCTAAGAAGTTCTCTGTCCCGCGGTTCGTCCCTTACGACGGAGTCTTAGATCCAGCCGCTCACCACCGGCATTTCTCTCAGAGAATGTCCATCTGGGGGAACGAGGGCCACCTCAACTGCAAAATCTTCTCCTCCAATCTAGGCGACCTCTCCATGAAATGGTTCTGCGCCCTCCCAAAGAAGTCTATCTCGAGTTGGAGACAGCTCCAGCTCTCCTTCTTGAAGAAGTTTCAGGCCTACAGCGTCGTCCCCAAAACCGATGCTGATATATTGGCCCTGAAGATGAAGTAGGGTGAGACCATCACCCAGTTCGCCAAACGATTCTGGGCGATTTACAGCCAGATTGAGTTTACTCGAGACGAAGTGGCAATCTTCGCCTTCCGAAATGCTCTATTGCCAGGGAACGAGCTCAGGAATGGCCTGGCTGGAGGCCCCGTAACCTCCGTGCCAGCCTTGATGTCCAGAATAAAGCGCTACATTGCCCGGGAGGAAGACGATATCTGGGCCCGGGAGAACCACGGCGCGGGACAAAAGGATAGGGGCAACCAGCCCCCTAGGAAGGACAAGAAGCCATTCCGGAAAGAATAGCCACACCAAGCTTGGGTTTCGACCTCAGCAAAGACCCCAGCGTTCAAATCTGGGGGCAGCAGGAAGCCCAGGCCTCCCTCCGATCCCTATCAAGCTGTGAGTACCACCTTCAGGGAGCCAATCCATCAGATCATGCACAAGATCAAGCACAGGCCATTCTTCAGCTGGCCTCAGCCCATGCAAGGCGACACCTCCACACATGACCAGGATAGGTTCTGCGCCTACCACAAATAGAATGGGCATAAAACTGAGGAATGCAGAATCCTAAAGTCCTTCCTGGAGAAGCTCGTCAAGGAAGGCCACCTGGAGAAGTACATCAACACAGGAGATGCCGGCAACGGCCGAACTCATCAGAGCGCAGACAAGGAGCCGACAGCAACGAATCTGAGAAGATCATCAATGTCATCCACTTGGCGCCTTCAATTCCTTCCCCCTCAGCTAAAAGCAACGCCCAGGCCCGTGCCGAGGCTAGGCAAACCTCTCATGGGAAATAGGTGATCAGGGCCGAACTCGGGCCGGCATCCAAGAAAGCGCGGCGCGATCACCCGGCCATCTCATTTTTAGATAAGGACCTAGAGGGAGTGCATATTCCCCATAATGACCCCCTGCTCCTGCAGATGAAGCTGAGAGACTTCAAAGTGAAAAGGATCCTCGTTGACTCCGGCAGTTCATCCGAGGTCCTCTACTACGAATGCTTCAGAAGATGGGACTTTTAGAAGCTGATTTGAAAGAGGCCCGTGCGCCCCTAATAGGATTCAGCGCAAAACCGGTTTACCCCAAGGGAAGAGTCACTCTGGAGACCAGGGTGGGTGGAGCCTCTGTGATGGCCGACTTTCTAGTAGTGGACGCCCCTTCCCCCTACAATGTTATCATGGGCAGGACATGGCTCCACAAGATGGAAACAGTTCCCTCCACTCTCCACCAGAAACTGAAGTTCATGCTTGAGGACAAGGAAGGCAAGATGGAGGTGGTTACTGTGGATGGGGATCAGCAGCTGGCCAGGCAGTGTATGATGGCCGTAGTCCCTGGGGAGAAGGAACTGGAGCGAGTGCATGTAGCAGAACTCGAGAGGGAGCTGGACGAGATTGGCCGAGACCCGGAGAAGAAGAGTATTGAAGACCTAACAGAAGTCAGGATCGATCCGCTCGACCCAGACAGGTTTTTCCTGATCGGCAGCCAGCTTCCTGACCCTGAGAGAGCCGAGTTCTCGAGATTCCTGAGGCAGAACAAAGACGTCTTTGCCTGGACTCCGAGTGAAATGCCTAGGATCAGCCCTGAGGTTATGTGCTACAAGCTGAATGTGGATCCCAGCCACAAGCCAGTAGTGCAGAAGGCCCGGAGAACAGGGTTGCAGCAAACAGACGCTGTGATCGAGGAGGTCGACAGGTTGCTGGCGGCAGGTGCGATCAGAGAGATATAGTACTCGGTCTGGCTGGCCAATACAGTGGTGGTCAAGAAGAAAACTGGCAAGTGGAGGGTGTGCGTCGACTTCAACGACCTCAACAAGGCTTGCCCAAAGGACAGCTTCCCACTCCCGAAGATTGATCAGATGATCGATGCCACTGCTGGCCATGATAGGATGAGCTTCCTCGATGCCTACCGCGGCTACCATCAAATCACAATGTTTGAGCCAGACGAGGAGAAGACTCCATTCATAACCCCCCGCAGCACTTATTGTTATAAGCCCTTTGGACTGAAGAATGGGAATGCAACATACCAGCGCCTCGTCACCAAGATGTTCCAGGCTCAACTCGGCAAGACTGTCGAAGTTTACATAGACGACATGGTCGTCAAATCCAAGCAGTCTCACGATCACCTGGCAGACCTGGCCCAAGTCTTCAGCATCCTCAGAGAGTTCAAGCTCAAGCTAAACGCATCCAAATGTGCCTTCGGCGTCGCCTCTGGCAAATTCCTCAGAAGCCTAGTGACGCGAAGGGGGATCGATAGAGGCTAACCAAGATCAGATCACAGCGAACCTGGGAATCTAGAGCCCGACCACCACCAAGGAAGTCCAAAAGCTGACTGGCATGGCCGCCGCACTCAACCGCTTCATCAGCAGATCATCAGATAAGTGCCGGCCATTCTTTCAGCTCTTAAGAAAAAATTAAATATTTCAGTGGACCCCTGAGTGCGACCAAGCATTGGAAGCACTCAAAACTTATCTTTCTTCACCACCTCTGCTCCCAACTCAGGGGGGAGACATTATATTTGTATCTGGCAGTCTCGGATCATGCAGTGAGCTCTGTCCTGATCAGAGAGGATGGCGAAACACAAAAGCCAATCTATTACACAAGCAAAATCCTTCTTAATGCCGAGACCAGATACCTTTTGCTTGAGAAGCTCGCGTTGGCACTCGTTAGTGCCTCTCGCAAGCTCTCTCACTATTTTCAATCCCACACCATTGTGGTCATTATAGAGCATCACTCTGATCTATCTTCAAGAAAGCTGATTTTTCAGGAAGAATCTCAAAATGGGCGGTCGAATTGGGGCAGTATGATATTCAGTACCGTCCCAAAACTGCGATCAAAGCCTAGATTCTAGCAGACTTCATTGTTGAGTTCGTCTCCACGAGCTCGGCTTCGATCCAGCCCGGCACCACACTGGGGGGCATAGGGCATGAGAATGAAGTCACCGAGGTCGGCGAACCCTCTCAGAACCAAGTCCCCGACTCGGCATGGAGAGTCTTTGTCGACGGCTCGTCTACCTCTAAGAGAGCCGGCGCCGGCATAGTTCTCCAATCGCCTGAAGGACTAGTCATAGAGCAAGCCTTCACCTTGGACTTCAAAGCGACGAACAACGAAGCCGAGTACGAAGCTCTGATTGCAGGACTGAAAAGCGCCCGAATCCTCGGAGCCCGGCAATTGGTGGTCTTCAGCGATTCACAACTGGTAACTAGCCAACTAACAGGATTGCGGCCTATTTAGCCCTCGTAAAGAGACTGCTCGCACATTTCCAAACAGCCGAGGACAGAAAAATCTCCAGAGATACAAGCACGCACGCTGATGCGCTTGTAAATCTGGCCTCTGCAGTTGAAGCAGGAAAGAAAATAACCGTTGAGGTTGGGTGAATATTGAGATCAAGCTTAGAGCCCCATTCATCCCGGTAGGTTCTTTGCCTTGATCTCGGCCCCAGCTGGATGGATCCCATCATCTCCTACCTTAAGGACAATCAGCTCCCAGAAGGCAAGGACGAAGCTCACCGGATCAGACTTAAGGCAGCTCGATTCTGGCTATCCCCTGAAGGCAAGCTTTAGAGGAAATCCTTCACAGGTCCCTACCTCCAATGCGTTCATCCCAGCAAGGTTGACGACTTCTTGTATGAAATCCATGAAGGAATCTGCGGAAGCCACATCGAAGGACGGTCGCTGGCCTACAAAGCTATAAGCCAAGGATACTGGTGGCCGTACATGCAGAAGGATGCACAGGTATACGCCAGGAAGTGCGAAAATTGCCAAAAGTTCTCCCATTCTCTTCATCAGCCAGCACAGGACCTGAGCCCCCTCTCTAGTCCATGGCCTTTCGCTCAATGGGGGCTGGACATCGTTGGACCTCTCCACCGAGCTCCAGGAAATAAGAGATGGCTGATAGTTGCGACAGATTACTTCACAAAGTGGGTAGAAGCTAAACCGCTGTCCTCCATCACTGAGAAGGACTCCAAGAACTTCATGTGGAAAAACATCATAACGAGGTTTGGCATCCCCAGGACCCTGATCTCAGACAATGGGACTCAATTTGACTCCAACTTCTTCAGAGGCTTCTGTCAGAGGCATGGCATCAGGAACCACTACTCCACCCCGGCGTACCCACAGAGCAATGGTCAGGCCAAAATTTCTAACAAAGTAATACTTGACGACCTGAAGAAGCGACTGGACAGGGCGAAAGGAAGATGGGTAGAGGAGCTCCCCAGCGTACTATGGGCATACAGGACAACCTCGAGGCATTTCACTTCGGCAACACCATTCTCTCTAGCCTACGGAATGGAGGCAGTCATTCCCTTGGAAATTGGCCTCCCTACGCTGAGGACAGAGCTTGTTAACCAAGGCCGAAATGAGCTGAACCTGGCAATGGAGCTGGACCTAGCTGACGAGCGACGAGAAGCAACGGCCGTACGGCTGGCGGACTACCAACAAAGGCTCACCAGAGGATATAATGAAAGGGTTAGAGAAAGGAGTTTCTCAGTAGGAGAACTGGTCCTGAAGAAGACTCTCCCAGCTGATAGAAATCCAAACAAAGGCAAACTAGCGTCGAACTGACATTGCCCCTTCAGGGTAGTCTCAGTGGCAGGGCGATCTTCTTACAAACTTGAAGACTTGGAAGGCAGGCAATTGCCGAGACCATGGAATGCATCCCACTTGAAGAAGTTCTTTTCTAAAGATGTAATGAGAGTCTCATGATCAATAAAAAAAGCCTTCGCCTTGTCATCAATCTGTGCCACCTTGTCTGAGTTCGGCAGCTTTGGGTTGATACACCCAGGCTTCCCTAAACTCCAGGTTGATACACCCTGGGACTGACCTCGGGTTGATACACCTAGGCTTTCCTAAACTCCGGGTTGATACACCCTGGGACTGACCTCGGGTTGATACACCCTGGCTTCCCTAAACTCCGGATTGATACACCCTGGGACTGACCTCGGGTTGATACACCCAGGCTTCCCTAAACTCCGGGTTGATACACCCTGGGGCTGACCTCGGGTTGATACACCCTGGCTTCCCTAAACTCCGGGTTGATACACCCTGGGACTGACCTCGGGTTGATACACCCAGGCTTCCCTAAACTCCAGGTTGATACACCCTGGGACTGACTTCGGGTTGATACACCCAGGCTTCCCTAAACTCCGGGTTGATACACCCTGGGACTGACTTCAGGTTCACACACCTAGTCTTCCCTAAACTTTGGGTTCACGCACCCAGGGACTGACTCAGGGTTCATACACCCAGTCGCTCCTAAAACTCAGGGTTCACACACCCCCCAAGATCAATCCCGGAACCAGGCTCGCATGGCCGAAATCCTCGAAGTTCTGGGTTCACCTCGGCCAAAGGAAAGACAGTGCAGAAAAATGCAGAAAACACGAAAGAGCATTGCCAGCACAGAAATGCAGAAAAAAGTAGTAAAGTGCGAAAAAGAGCAGTGCAAGCACAAGAATACAGAGACAAAGAAAATAGCAGAAAATTACAGAAACACAGTACACAGTTCATTTGGCACAAAAAATGTCATTTTTATTAAATGTGATTTCCTCATTACATGAGTTGCAGAAAAAAAAATTCAGTAAGGAGGCTCGCAGTCCTCTAAAAACATAAAAAGAAAGGAAGTTTCGAGGCTGATCTTCGTTGATCCACTACTTGGAGGTTCTGGGAGACTCTGATCTTCACTGACTCTTCAGTCTGGTCTTCAGTGTCAGGAGCTCTTCAATACCCTCTGGTTTGCGAGCAAGCTCAGGCTCCTGGTCCACTGCTTGAAGATCTTCAGCCCGAAGGCTTCTCGATCTGGTCCTGAATGCCACACAAGACCCTGCAGGATCAAGACAAGACCCTGCAGAAGCAAGTGCGCAACCAACTCCCGGCTACCAAGAATAATCACCTCCGAGCCGCATCGGCAGGAGATGATCTCTTCTCAACAACATTGGCGGGAGTTGGCCGTGGACCCGCATTCAGAGAACACGTGGTCCACGGGGACCATCTTCAGAGAACGCGCAGACCACGAAAGACAGCCCCTCCTGGAGGAAGCTGTCTTCAGTCACAGGAGGTTCGTCCAGGACTGAAGTTCCTAAATTTCTACAGGGCGTACCTGCCAGAATGGCTGACAGAGAAAGACAGGTCCTCATGATTACAAAAAAGAAAATAAAGGTCCCGGTTCTTTTTTCTCTCCCATGGCAGGCTTGCTATCTCTATTTATAGGAAGAAGGATCCATTCCTCAAGGACATTTATGAGGCGATGTTTCCCACGCCCCACGTGGAACGCACGTTTTCTAATGAATTGACTGACGGTTCCAATGGTGACACGTGGAGCCATCTGCCCGTTTTCCTCATTGGCCGTACCGCTACACTTACTGCTATTTATGGGCCTCAGAATGCAGGATATCAATGCTGATAAGTATGAAGACCGTTCGGTACTCTCTCTCCAAATCAAGACTCTTACGTCACGTTACAGCACTTAGCCGAACTCAATCACAAAGGAGCCGAACTCAAAAAGATAGAGAAAGAGAAAGCACAATTGAACAAACTTTGCTTTTCATTAAAAGTGAAAGGGATTACATGCAAGTTCACATTACATTGCATAGAAGAAAGAAAAAAACTGCAAGTATGAAAGCAGGAAAAATACAAGAGAGCTACAGGGGCTTCGGCGACTCCACCAGCACTATCACTGTCTCTGATGGACCGGTGGTCTCGGCGACAACCGCGGCCTTCTCTGGCGCAACACCCGCAGGAGGAGCAGAGGGAGCGTCGCCCGCAGAAGATGCAGCCGGAGCGTCACCAGCTGGAAGAGTAGTCGGAGCACCGTCCGGAATAGGGCCAGCTACAGGAGCATCCACTGGGGCACTCTCGGTTAGCGGAACAAAGCTCGGCTTGGGTTCCAGGCCAGAATACTTAGTCAGGTTCTGATAGATCGGGTGATCTTCAGGAACCCCCGCTCGTCTCAGAACAGCCAAACATCTCTCCTCGAACAGGATAGAGGTGATCTCCTCCACCTGCCTCTCGTACTCCTCTGTGGCCTGGTCCACCCCCTTCTGAAAGGAAAACTGGGCCTCAGCCTGTAATGAGGACTTGAGGTCAGCGTTCTCCTTCTTCAGCCGCTCGACCTCGGCGTACCGAGCCTTCAGTTCGGCGTTCTCCTTCTGAAGCTTCTCGACTTCAGCACGCTTAGCAAGCACTTTAGCACGCTGCCTTGTCGACTCTACCGTCGAATCAGCCTTCGCTTTCGCCAGCTCCGTCTCCAGCTCGGCCAGCCTTTTGGTCTTCGCCCAGATCTCACCCCTCAATTGATGGGTTGTCGAGGAAAGATCGGTGATGCTGACCAGCGCCACGTCCAGCTGTGCAGTTGCCTCGGCGCTGCTCCTCCTCAGGTTCGCCAGCTCTTTCTTCAATTTATCCCCTCTCAGTCTCCAGTTGGGTGATCCTGGAGACGTTCTTGTCGCTCCTTTCTACCACCAACTGGAGCCTCTGCGCATTCTGCGAAAGAAAAACAAGTTAGACGGGAGTAGCCGAAATGAAATACTCCAAAAGGTCGTGAAGGATACTTACGAGAAGAGCAGCCTGGATCGCTGAGCCCAGCAGACTCTCGTTGTCATACTTAGCGTGCTGCTCCATGTCACGCGGCAGGGCACAAGCTTTAGCAAGAGCCCAGATGACCTGAGAGTTCCTGAGTACCCGGTCCTCCACGTTTAAGGGCTTCCCGGGCTGAGTCTCCAATCTAGGCCTCCAGGCCGCCAGGGCAATGCGAGGTCCAGAGGCCGATCCGGACCCTTGCCCTACAGAGATACTGAGGTCGCGAGCCGACTAAGCAGCAGCCCTGCTCACTGGCACACTCTTTCCGGGGGGTGCCTTGCCTCCAGAGGTGCACGCAGGCATCTTGTCTTTAACGGCCTGCTCGGCCCCGTAATCCTTCTCTCCCGTCTTGGACCTCTTCCTGGGCGGAGACCGATCCCTCGGGCGATCCGGTGAGCGCCTCCGCTCTCCCTCGCTCGGTGTAGTGACCGGGACAGAGGTAACAGCAGCTCCCCCTGAGCCCGAAGCCACATGGGTGCTAGCAGTTGAAGGCATTGCAGAAGAAGAGGATCCACGCCAGAACTTGGCCGCCAGATCCTTGGTTCCCGGCACTCTAGAGCTGCCCTCCATCCTGTCTTCTGGGTCAGATGCGTAAGCCTCCACTACCTCCCTTAGACTCGGAGACCCGGAACTGGAAAAAGTAGATGCCTCAGTGCCAGATGCAACTCGGCTCGCAGCAGGATCAACCAAAGGAACGCATGCAGGCACGGCCACAGTTACGGAGGGGAGGTCAGGCTGCAGCTCGTCCTCCTGCGCTGCTCCATTCCTCTTGTAATGACCACGGTACCTCTGCGCGTAGCCGAGCAACCACCACGCCGATCTGTTCTTGTGCCCGGCGTACCTCTCAACCTTTCTATGGTTGGCGACGTTCTTCTTCCAACCGTCGCTTACTGCCCGGCGCTGCCTCTCTTGAAGTTCTGCACAGTAAACAAAAGCGTCACTTTGGCAATACGAAAGTCAGAACAAAATGAACAGAATGAAGGGGCGGTATTTACTTGGGATGGCTCCGAGGTGGCGAGGGACCCTCAGCGTCCTGTCCTCGCCGGCGAAGAACTCCCATTCCCCCGAAATGTAAAAAAGATCGTCCTCGGCATTTTTACCGGAATCCTCCAAGGCCAGTACGAAGCCCTTTCGGAGTTGCTTCACTCGGAGATAATAGTTGTCACCCCCAGCCTTGCAGATGTCATACACATCCTCGATGTCGTGGACACCCAAGTTGATCCCTAAAATCTCGTTAAGTTTCGCCATGCCCATGATGACTTTGAAGCCATTGAGCATCAGCTGGCAAGGGGTAATGGACCAGGCGCTAAGGCAGGCTCTAAGCAGGGGATGCAGAGGAAATCTGACCCCACCCTCGATCAAAGAGATTAAGGAAAAAGGCATCCAGCCGCTGGACCAGCAGCGCAGAGCATGGTCGCAGGGAGTCGCCGGCCTGAGGCGGACCCCCTGCGGAATGCCATATGTCGCCCTGAACCTAGCCATGCCCTCGGATGTATCTAACTGAAACCTAGGGTTGGCCATTTCTACAGTCTAGAAGAAGAAGGCGAATAAAAGCCCTAAAGGCAGAAACCCTAAAAAAGATTGGGGCACGGAGTTACTTACTGAAACGGAAAGACAAGTCAGAAACCAGCACTGGGCACTCCTTGTGGTCGTCCTCACCAGAGCTCTACAGGAAGTTCTTGAGAAGATAGACGAAGACCAGAGCAGGAATCAAAAGCAAAGAAAATCAGAAGAGAAGATAAAGAGAGTAGTCAGGAGGAAGATGACCCTATTTATAGGGGAAGGAAGCGCCCCTTGGGCGCCATTTCAAGAATTCGAAAAGATAGAATCGCAATCCGCGCCTGTCTTATCAATTTGACGGCACAATCAGTGACGCAGCGACACGTGTAGCCCCCGATTCGTTTCCCGAACTGAACAGGACGCAGCATTAAATTGCCTCGACGAAGTCGAAGCGGCACCAAGTAATGATCAGACACGTCTCCAGACGGACTCTCTAGCTTCCGACCTCTAAAAGCTAGGGCTGCTAAGAAGTCACAAGCCAGGGGCAATTGTGTGAGGAGATTTTCAAGACACCAGGATTCTGCTAATCTCGGCTGATTAGGCATCAATTAGCACGTCCACGTGTCATCCAGACTCACCTCGGCGCCGGGATGAATGCCTCAGCCGAAACCAGGCCGACTCAGGTTGCCAATGCCGAGTTCGGCTAAACAAGCTTGACTTCGGCTGTGTGCCTGACCTCGGCGGAAGAAGCCGGGATGGAAGCTGAAATGAAGAGAAAGCCCTGGTCTCGCCCCCACGCCCGCCACGTCACCAGACACGTGGCGGAGTAGAGGCGCGAGCCAGAGAGACAGATCGGCCATCCCAGCCGTCCACAATCTTCGCCAGAACTCTGACAAGGCGGCATCCAGCGGCTGTAGCCAAATCAGGGCAAAGCCTGAGGATGGATCCGATGGGACCTCTACCGCCAAAGCCATCCAACACGATCAGGCCCAACATGACATGCATTAAATGCGACGTGGGCTGATCGGACTATAATAAATACAGCGTGGGCTGATCGGACTGGCAATAAATGCTTTGTGGGCTGTAATGGACCCGCATTTATTACAATATGGGCTAATGAGAGCTTCCCTGTCAAATCAAGGGGCCCACTCAAAGATATCAGGTAAAACCCTCTATAAATAGACCAACATTCCACAATAAAGGTACGCAATATTCACACTTGAGAGCTGTTACTCTGCCTCTCTTCTTCCTCTCCTTCCTTTGTTCGAGTTCATACACTGACTTATGCA
The DNA here is from genome assembly GCA_012931725.1 of Litsea cubeba. NCBI lineage: Eukaryota > Viridiplantae > Streptophyta > Magnoliopsida > Laurales > Lauraceae > Litsea > Litsea cubeba. Next base: position 53,057,499 of record CM022946.1, read on the forward strand.
TCGGAGAGCCTTGCGCCACTCAGGCCAGGGTCCTCTGACCGTTTGCTCTTCCCTTTTCAGGCTTTGAGGCAGCTGATCTTCTTCTTTCATTTGGATAAGTCCTATCAGGCACCCTTAATTTTGTGAGTCATCATTTTTGCACTTACAATGATGATGCTTATTATCCAGAGATGCTAAGAAACCCTCCTTAGACTACTATATTTCATACTTTTAACTTGATGTTTATGGCTTTATCTTTTATACTTCTATTTTTATATTTTTGTGTTTGATCTGATATATTTGCTTGGTTTGTAATATGTTTGATAATATTTCAGACTTTTAACTTGATGTTTACGGCTTTATCTTTTAGACTTCTATTTTTATATTTTAGTGTTTGATCTGATATATTTGGTTTGTAATATGTTTGATAATATCTTATAAATTTCTTATTTTTAATATAAACACTACTAGAGATTTAGCATTAGATCAAGCATCTACTCTTCAATTCATGGGAAGCAAAAATATTGAAGGAACTGTGTTTCAAAGGTACAAGCTTGACAAAAATGTGGTTAAAAATGCATTTGCCAATGTTTATCTAGCATTTTCTTTGAATAATTGTGCTATTTTTTTTTCCCAAAAAGCAAGGACTATCATCATGCTAATGACTGTTTGGATGTTGTTTGGATGATTACCAAGAGATGATGACTAAAAAGAAGGTGAAGGCCCCCTTCGATAAAGATGCAGCATGTTTGGATACAGCATTGGCCATTATTCCAGAATTGAAGGTAATCACTAACTTCCTCTTGTTGATTCATTTACAATAAGATGCAGCTCATGTCTATGATAATTTTTCTTTGAATGAATATCTTTCAATTTTTTTTAGGTTGATTTCCACTCAGTTTCCTAAGCAATTCATTGTATCATTTCTTGCCTAGGACTTGCATTAACACTGATTTTTGAGAATATCCTGATCTTATGGATGGGTTCGATGAATTTTTGTCTCACTGTGAAAATATAGGTAAAAGTTGGCTAACTAGTTTAACCTAGTATTGCATTACTTTTTTTATGATTTTCTTAGACGGTATTCATTGATGGTTTTCCTGATGGAGATTAGTTATGCAGATGGATTTCTAGCAGGCGTTTTCAGTAAAAGTATGTAGTCATTTATGTTCTGTTTCTTATTGCCTTTTTAGTTTTGTTTTGTTAAATGCAGGTTTGAGCATTTTATTTTCTTTCTTAAAGGTCATCACTTATTGAGGCATTAATCATTGCATCCGTGTTTTGGAACATGGACTCTCTCTTCTCTCTCTGTGTCTCTTCCATAAGTTATATTCCTAAAATGCGCCAATGAATTAATTATTGGGAAATGTCAGGATGTTTTAGGGGTTTTCTTGACCTTTTCCATATAAAACACAGCTATTTTTTTGGGTAATTGCAGAATCTATGTGGAATGAAGGACATTTGGCTAGATCTGTGAAGGCCGATGACAGGGATAAGGAAAGGGAGTGTGAAAGAGATGAAAGGGACAAGGACAGAGAACATGAAAGGGATAGGGATAAGGAAAGAGAAAGATTTGAGAAGAATGCCCCATTTCCTTAAAGGGATTCTGCAAGTCGGTCTTTGTTTCCAAACAATATTACAAAACCAATTTCAGAACTTGACCTCTCCAATTGTCTGAGCTGTACCCCTAGTTATCGCCTTCTTCCAAACTATGTAATGTGCCTTTATATAAAGGCTTTTCTTTTGCATAAGAATGTATTATTTTTGTTAAGTTGTACTAAACTCTGATTGTTCTTTCATGCTAATTGCTTATCAGTACACACCACAAGCAAGCTACTGTACAGAACTTGGTGCAGCTGTGTTGTATGAGTTTTTGGGTTTCAGACACATCTGGAAGTGAAGACTACTCTTTTAAACACATGCGCAAAAACGGGCCCGATTGGGATAATATGTCAGGTGGGGGTGGGACTTTGATTTATCTTTTTCAATGCAAGTTAAGGTAATAGCTTTTACGAGTCTATCTGATTGATTGTCTTAGAGTGAGATTTTACGGAATTTGAAATATGGGTCCTATGGATATGTTACATATGTATGATTTCTTTCTAGTAGTGTAAATTTGAAATATGGGCCCTATCTTCTAGTAGTGTAAATTAGACTTTTAGTATTTTATTTATGATTTATTATTAATTCTATATTTAAAATAATAATAACTAGATATTTAAAACTAAATTAAAATTTAATTTAATATAATAATAAAGCGGTTTCAATCAGTTATTGGAACCGTGGTTTTTTTTTAAAAAACAAATATGAAGTTACCAACGCCATTGGCGTCGGCAACTTTAAAAATTAAATATGAAGTGGCGTCGGTAAGTATATTTACCTACGTTTTTTTTCCCTACGCCATATTACCGACGCCTTTTTAAGTTTACCGACGCGTTGACTGCGTTGGTAACTTCAGTTTTCTAGTAGTGTATTATGATCCTATAATTAAAGGAGCTTTTCCTTCTACTTATGATTGATTAAAGGGACTTTTTGTGGGTGAGACTTAATGGGTGTTAAACTCATGTAAAGCAGCGTATATTCATGTATCCAAGTGTAATCAATCACCATCTCTTACATGAATCATTTCTTACCAACTATACCAAAACAAAACTTGACTAATGAAAGAGAAGAATGATTGATAGAAATAAATAAATAAATAGCAGCTCTGTTATCTGAATTACACCTTTTAAGCAATAGCAGCTAAGTTAGTTTAGCATTCATCAACATTTGTATGAAGAAAAACATGCATCAACATTTGTATGAAGAAAAACATGCAGAATCTTCCTTGCCTGATGATTTGAATCTGATGGTTCAAATTAGTGATTAAGTTTGCTTGTTTTTTTAATTTGTTAATAGCTTTATTTTATTAAATCGATGTGGTTAATGATGATTTCTTTGGATGTGTATTGGAGAGGATGGGTGAAGATGTTATTTTTTCCTTCTCATACAACCATCTAAGTATATTAATCTCACTATATATATGATGAGGTTTACAGTTGGATCAGCTATATTTCAAACATTTTTATCGTTTCAATCGTGCGCTTTACTTTGTGTCTTTGTTTTTCTTGATAAGTTGTTACATTGCATATGGAGTTTTTTTTTTTTTTTTTTTTTTTGGCTTAAAGGTAAGATTGTATTAAAGAGAGAAGACAGAAGGGGCAATTTACCCCCCAAAAAATTTGAAAGGGAGGCTTACAAAAATGCCAACCCAGACTATTGCATCCCAAAGGAAGACAAACAAAAAGGAAAGAAGAACCACTATATAGCCTGCACCCACAGAAAAAAGGAACAGCGGCTTAAGCAAGACACAGCAGAGGAGGCCTAGAACAGGGAACAAACAAAACACTGAAAAGCCACTAGAAAATTAGAAAACAGAGTCTCCAGCAGCATGTGAAGGCTAAAGAAAGTCACGCAACCCAACTAAAATAGGATGAGAAGGCATTGAGAAATTCTGACCAGACACTGAGGTGGCCATACATTTCAGACGATCCAGAAGAATAGCTTGAGCTCGATGCAGGGAAGGCAGCTTGCTACAATGCTTTGAATCATTTCTGAGTTGCCAGAGGACAAAAATAGCATGGAGAAAAATAGCAGCATCACAATTCGTTCCTGAGACATTTCCCGTCTTGGCAATACTTCCCCAGATGAAGGCTAGAGAAAAGGAAGGAGGCAGTCTGACTTTACAGAAACTTAGTAGCCAGCTCCACAACTGTTTAGCAAGAGAACAGTTGAAGAAAAGATGTAGATCAGATTCTTCTTCTGAGAAGCAATTATGGCATCTTGAAGGCATTGGCCAACCTTTCCTTTTAGCCCATTCTTCAGTGGGAGTACTTCTATGCATCAGACGCCAGCTGAGACAAGCCAATTTTAGGTTAACCATTTTGTTCCAAATGAGGCTAGACCAGCTGTTTGTAGAGCCTAGAGTTCTGAGGAGGTTCCAAAAGCCTTGAAGAGAGGGCTTCCCTGAATCTTTTTTCCAAGATAGAGAGTCTAGGATAGAAGAGGAACCAAGAGGAATGAGATTAGTAGCTTGAGAGAGGAACTCTTGTAGGAAAGGAGGCAAATGATTTGGGATGACCCATTTTGACTCAGCGATTAAGTCTGAAACTATATCCTTCTCAGAGAATTGAACGTGGGGGAACCTGGAGGAGATAGATACATTATCAAGCTACTTGTCATGCCAAAGAGTGATTGACTCACCATTACCCACAGACCGTCTTCTATTTCTTTGGAGGATTGGTGAAAGAATTCTGATCTTTCTCCAAATGATGGAGCCATATTTGGTATTATCAAGATGCCAGATCGAACGGCCTTTACTATATCTGGAGGAGAACCAGGTTGCCCATAGGGAAGAGGCAGTTGCTGCAGACCAACCAAGTCTAAGCATGCAGGCTTCATTAAGCTCCTTGTGAGTCTCCTAAGGCCGAGACCCCATTCAGGCTTAGGCAGACAGATCTTTTCCCACCTCACTAAGTGACCCCCATATTGATTTGGATCTGTACCCCAAAGGAAATTGCGCATCAATCTTTCGATAAGAGCACATGTTTTACTAGGGATAGGAATGACCAAGGCAGTATGGAGAGGGATAGAGGTAAGAACATGTTTCACCAAAATAAGCTTGCCAGCAAAGGAGAGAAGTTTGGTTTTCCAGCCAGCTAATCTTGCTCTGATAGTATCCATAAGATTTGAAAAGTGGGAGTGGCGACCGCTGCCCAGGAAAAGAGGAACTCCCAAATATTCTGTTGGAAGAGAAGACTGCTGAATTTGGAGGAGATCTATAACCACTTTAGATCTTCTAGCATTGCAATTTCCTAGGAAGAGATTACTTTTCTTGAGGTTGATGATCTAGCCAGAGGAAGCTTGGTAAACACTAAGAACAATTGCAAGACAGCTGAGATCTTTTTTCTTGGCTTTTAGGAAGAAAAGCATATCATCTGTGTAGAAGAGATGACAGGGGGTGGAAGAGATAGGAGAGATGGGGGTGATGGTTCTCTCTGTCCTTAGTTTCTCCACCTGAAGACTAAGGATTTCCTCTGCAAGAATGAATAGGTAAGGAGAGAGAGGACACCCTTGCCGCAGGCCACATGCTGAGTTAAAGAAACCATAAGGACTTTTGTTAATTAGGACCGAGCCTCTGCTGCTACAAACCAGTTCTCTCATGAAATTAATCAAAGCCAGGGAGAATTTGAAGAAAAGGAGAGCTCTGAAGAGGAAGTCCCAACTCAACTTGTCAAACGCCTTAGTCATATCCAACTTCATGCAGACAATACCTCCTTTAATTTAGTCTTGGATTTAAGCTTCCGAAACAAGTCATGTGCCAACGCTGCTTGATGGTGGATGGATCTGCCTTTAACAAAGGCTGATTGATGCTTAGAAATTAGCTGAGGGATGATGCCTGATAGCCTTGTAGCAAAGATTTTGGCTATGATTTTATAAGAGAAATTAAGAAGGCTTATAGGGCAGTAATCAGAGAAGGCTTCCGGAGAGTGGGTTTTAGGGATAAGGGATAAAAAGTAGGTATTAGAAGCTCTAAGCAGCCTGCTTGAAGTGAAGAAATGGATGACAGCCTGGGAGGCGTCTTGGCCAACTATATCCCAGCATTGAGTGAAGAAGATCCCAGGGAAGCCGTCTGGTCCAGGGGAGCTATTAGATTTCAAGCTATAGACTGCATCTCTTATTTCTTTGAGAGAGGGAATAGCCACCAGGAGCTAATTTTGATCAGCTTGAAGCGAAGGACCAGGAATGCCAAAAAGGGATTCATCCAGAGTAGTTCTCGGAGCAGGGGCTTGCAGCAGCTTGGAAAAATGGAGAATTGCTTGAGCTCTGATATCAACATCTTCCTCACAGATAGAGTCTTCAACTGAGATTTTATCTATTATGTTGAAATTGCTTCTGACCTTGGCTGATTGGTTGAAGAAACTTGTATTGTGGTCCCCATCTTTGAGTCACCTGAGTTTAGCTTTTTGTTTCCAGTGGGTGGATTTAACATTTAACCAATTATGCAAGATAGCCTTCTTAGAATTTAAATCCTTGAGAGACTGTTCACTAGGCTGATTGTCATGGATGAGCTGAGCCTGGAGAGCGGTTGTTTCTACTGCAGAGATGTTCCTTTTTAACTGCCCAAAGGTATCTTTGTTCCAAGCCTTGAGATTGCCTTTGAGGAATTTCAGCTTTTGGGCAAGGATGAATTGAGGATTTCCTCTAACCGAGAGAGACCAGCTCCTTTCAACAACTGATTTGAAAGAACTATGGGTAAGCCACATCTCTTCAAATTTGAAGGGAGAATTCTTAGGCATTGGTCTATTATTATGAGAAAGGAGGATGGGGCTATGATCTGAGGAGATTCTAGGGAGATGTTGAACTGAAGGGTCAGCAAAGGTGTCTAACCAAGAGGAGTTTGAAAAGGCTATGTCCAGTCTGGCAGCTACATAGGCTTGCCCTTGCTTATTATTAGCCCAAGTGAAATAGTTCCCTTTGAAGCCAAGGTCTTTGAGACCGGAGGAGAGAACCATATCGTTAAAATCTCTAACTGAGGGAGTAGAGGAGGGACAAATGCTGAGTTTTTCAGAAGCCAAAAGGATGGAGTTAAAGTCTCCTATTACAATACAGGGAACAGTGGATTGGGAGGTGGTAATGAGATAGTTCCAGAGGTCTCTTCTACATCTATAATCAGTGGAGCCATAGACTCCAGTGACTATGCTGGAGGAAGAGGAGAGAGGTTCAGTAAATTCTATTGAGATATGCTGATTAGAGTGGTCCATGAGGGAGAGGGAAGAGAGGTGATTTGGATTATAGATGGCCCATAGAGAATTAATTTGGTTGGAGAAGAATGAGGTGTAGCCAAGAGGGTTAAAAAAAGAAGTAATGGAATAGTTGAAAGTGGTATTAGGCTCTGCTAGGAAGAGGAGAGGAGGTGGTGCAGCATTACTTTGGTAGAAGAGTTTGCAATGCCACGACAATTCCAGAAAAGGATTTTAATCATTGGGGGTTTTAAAGGGGGAAGGGCCACTATTGCTCCTTGTTGTAGGTCCTGGGGGAAAGGTGCCTTTATTTTTGGATTTCTTTTTTCCTTTTACTCTGAAGGGAGAGAGGTCTACCACCAAAGTAGGGGCGGGGGGGGGGGGGGGGGGGGGGGGGGGGGATTTGGTTACAGGGAGCAAGGTGAGGGCTAGAAGGGATCTGCTTTGCCAGGGGATTAAGATCCAATATATGAGTTTCTGTGGGAGGAGGTTGGTTTGAGTCCAAAGTAGGGGCCTGGGAGGGGATTGGTTACAGGGGACAGGGTGAAGGCTAGAAAGGATCTGCTCAGTCGGGGGATTGGGATCCAATATATGAGTATCTATGGGAAGAGGTTGGGTTGAGTCCAGGGAAGGGTTTTGATTGAGAAGAAGTTAGGCTGCTGAGGGATTGTGGAGAGTGGAGAGGGTGGGGTCTGCTAGGCTGCTATTTTCCATAACTGAAAAAGGGTTGGAACAATCAAGGGGAAGGGCTGGAATCTTTTCTAAGATGGCATATGTAACATCTGTGGGTAGGGACAGGGTTGGGTTAACATTGTTAAGGCTGCCGATGGGCCAGGAGAAGAGCCTAGGGGGTTTGGGACCATTACAGAGCAAGGGAGTTTAGAATTAGAGGGATGAATTGCTTCGGAAGCAGGGATTACCAAAGATTGAGAAAATTGGGGAGCTAAACTAGAATATTCAGTGGAGGGGAGGTTTGGGCCAGGCTGAGTTGGGGAAGAAGACTGGATCAGGGGAGGGGTCAGATGCTGGGGAGGCTGTGAGAGTTTGGGAGAGAAATGGCATTTAGCTGTAAGGTGACCTGCAGTTAAGCATCCTGAACATGGTACATTTTCATATAGAATCTTAACCTCCACTATGTTCTCACCTTCTAGTTCGACTGAGAGAGAAGACGGTCCTGGTTTGGACACCTCAAGGTTCACCAATACTCTAGCATAGGAAAGCATCCTTTGGGCAGCTGTAGTTTCATCCAGACGTAGCGGTTTACCAACAGAACCTGCTATGGAGAGGAGGATATCACTACTCCAACAGTGGTAAGGGATCCTTTTAGGCGAATCCAAACAGGGGAGAATGTAGGCCAGTGGGTCTCCACATCTCCAGGGGACCAGGGATGAAGAATAAGCTTCCGATTTCCCATGGATAGAGGGCTTTGGCAGACTAGAGCATCACAGTCTTCCTTTGTGTTAAATCTGAAGAGGAAGTGGCCAAGCTCTGTAAGAGAGATGAAACAGGGTCTGGACAGACGCCAAGTGGTATGGACCCAGTGTTCCAAGGCTTCCAAAGAAGGTCTTCTTCCTACAAATTTACCTATAGCTGAAAAGGAGAAAGAGTCCTTGCTAGTTTGAATCATCTGCTGAGGAATTTTCAGGGTTAGTTTTCCATCTTTCCAAGCTGGCGGGGGAATGGAAGGGGGAGGGGAAATGAGAACAGGGGAGAAAAAGCTTGCATAGGATTTCTGTAGAGGCCATTTAGGTGGGGCCACTGAAGGAATTAAAGGAGTTTGAGTGAGAAGGGGATGTGAAAGAGGACGGGACACTATAGGAATTGTGGCCGCTGAATCCTTGTTTAATGCAGAGAGCAGGGTTTGATTAGGACAGCTGGGTATAGGTAACTGGGTGGGAGAGGATTGGGGTACTGCGGTAGTGGGATTCGGTGGAGGAGCTGCTAGGGCATCAGGATGGGGGGAGGTTGGAAGCTGGTGAGGGGAGAGAGCTGAGGTATTAGAAGTTGTAGCTGGAGAGGTGAGGTGGGGAGGTAGAGGAGGAAAAGGGTCAGGCGACAACGGAGGTGACGGCAAGCCGGGATCTGAAGTGGAGGGGAGAATCGCCTGGTTGGACATCACCTCATGAAGCTCTAATTTGCTTAGGCTATATGATTGCATATGGAGTTGAATTCAATTTATCTGGATGTTGGAGAAGCCAAAAACTCTGCAAGTATGAGGTAAGTATCATCCAACTTTTTCAATGGAATGTTTTCTTATATGGATTTGCTTTAGTTAAATTCCGTCATAAGCTTTGGGGTTGCGTTTAGAAGAGTTAATTTGCATGTCAAGATTCAAGAATCCTAATATATTTTGGAAGTGTATTTCTTCGCAATATTTTCTTTTCTTTTCTTCTCTCTCTCTCATGGTTATTTATAATATGAAGCATTATTATGTAAAAAACTTTTGATCACTATACCTGGAGAGAGGTACCCATCTCTGGAAAATCTGTAAGGTCTGGGTGAGTGAACAAGATATGAACTTATCTCCTTACATTCAGTCTGTGCTATATCCAGATACTAGGATTGCTCCGTCACATTCCATCCCAAGATTATCACCAAATGAATGCACCAATATCTTTTATTATAAAAAAAACTAACCTTAATCCCAATATTTCACCCTTTGAAACAATCTACACGCCTGAGAATCATCGATTTAAGTGATGAAAACTTAAAAAAATCATAGTTCCCAATCAACACATGACACTCTTCACACAGAAGAATTCTCTCATTAGTCATTCCAGACTAATAATAATAAATCTTTGGTGGGCCACATTAAAATCACCTTATCGTATATTTTGTTTGAGAGTCTGATTTGTTGAAACATTTAAAAAAAATTCCAGTCCAATGTCCCGAACAGTAGGAATTTCAAATGAGGCCCAGATACTTTACTTTTTATACAATTGTAGGTGGAAGATTTGGGTCTTTTTATACAAGACTCATGGCCCGAATTCATGTTGGAGTTCAAATTGGGTTATTGGGTCCAAACCATACTCTGACGATTCTGTCATTCGAGTATAAGGCATTTAATTTTAAATACTGGTTTCATCTCTCTTGTTATCCAAATGCATGAACCAGATTAACCAATAAAACGGGCCAGTGCACTTGACTTTCCATATGCTTAGAAACCAATCCAACATGTTTCCACTGTAATGTAAGTAGGTTGTGGCCCCCACATGTGGCATTCTACAACATGCTAAGTTTACTGTTCTTAGTACAGCAGATTGTTGTTTGTTTTACATGGTTGAGATCCAAGGTAGAAAAGTGACTCCAATGCATTGTTGGTAAAGAAGAGAATGGGAACAGTTGGAATAACCGATAAGTGGAAAGGCTATGGAAAGAAGATAATCACATCTCTATTATAACAGCCCAGCTCAAGCTTGAACCATTCATGTCTGCCTCTGATGCATTACAGTAGAGACCATTCTAATACCCTCACTGCCCTACTTGTTCTACCTCTCTCATAAATTATTTTTTATCAGACCCTGATGTATTATAAATATCTTATTGTTTAATCGTTTGGATTGCTAATTGATTTGGACCATCCAGTCAAAGGGCCATGTCCCTAAATCCGCACTTAATTGTCAACTTCTAATGATGAACAGACCTCTCTTGAAAACTATTCTCATATTTTTTTTCCCTATTGAAATATGGGCTTAATCTAGAGATTAGTTCAGCTGGTGCGGTCTTTAAGACTTAGAAGGGAAGTTTTACAGGTTGTGGTTTATAGAACATTGAAACCCTCATTTATGAAACTTCTTATTTTCTCGTTGCCGTCTACTTTTTTCAAAATTAGATATTTAATGTACAATGCAAAGCCAAAGTATTGGTGTTTTTCTTCTTGACTGCAATATACATATGCTTTAACAATCACTCCTGTGGCATTGAGTTTGGAGGAGTTGAAACCATCCAACCATCTCAAGTCCCACTGAGAGAGAGAAGGCTGGAATCAAAACTCTTATTACTTGTTTGACCACTGTTAGTGCAGTAGTACCACTATGGAAGCTATCCAGCCTGCGATTTTTCTCTAGTTCCTTGTCTATAATAGCACAATTTTTTATATATGACTGCCTCTAGGCATCACATTGATGAACCTTTTTATCTTGTTCCAGATCAAAATCTGAATCAAGGGAAGTCAGGGTGAGAGTTTCCTACCAATTGAAAGAAGGTTACAATCATCTCAGATTTCCCAGTTCTAGTTAGAACAAAATCCTGTTGGTTGAACTGTTGAGGGTTAATTCAATTCCTTTTCTTTTTTTCCTTTTTTCCTTAACTAATTATTACTTTCTGCCCTCAAGTAAATTATGAATTTGTGTTTTCTATTTTGCATCTTAGGTATCAGAAATGATGGGATCATTCCTCACCAGAGGGCCTGTGTATGTCACATTCCTACTTACTGAAATGGTTCACTTGTCTTGTTATTATCTCCATTGTGTGAATTTCTATTTGGTGAGGGTGAATTTCTGTTTGCAGGATGGTACTGGGATATACATATCTAGTTTATGAGTGCTTTAATGTCATACGAAAGCATTTGTGGAAATTGAATTTTTGATGTATATGAATTTTATGTTTTGATGTCAGATGTTGAGATGAAATTTGTGGAAATTTAATTTCTTATGTTCAGATTTTGTTTGTGTAAATTTCAATTCAAATGTTCATTTTTTTGTATGCAGGTTGTTTCTGAGACTTGCAAGTAGATGTTTCACTTGGACTTTGCACCTGATATATTGAAGACAAATTATTCAGAAAACATGTTTGCAAAATGTTTCTAAGATTGATTTTTATGCTAGCTTTTGTACAGAATGATGGGGATGCTTTGAATATTTCACAGTTTACAGAATGATAGGAATGCCCTGGATCAGCTATTTGAAAAAAAAATACTGCTTTTAGCGGCAGCCGTACGACCGCTGCTAAAACAAAAACTGGTTATTAAAAACCTGCTATTAGCGGCGGCCGCGTGAATGTTGCTAAAACAAAACTGATTTTTAACGGCAGTCGTTTTTACTATTAACGGCAGTCAGTAAAAAAAAAACTACTTTTAGCGGTGGCCAACTGGCCATGCTAAAAAAACTGATTTTTAACGGCATCCATTGTTATCATTACCGGCGGCAAGTGGCCCCCGCTAAAAGATTTGTTCGTCATCCCACGGATTTGTTTTTACCGGTGGTTAGGGTCGCCGCAATAAAAAATAATAGCGCCGATCTCCGGTCGCCGGTTAACCTTTACCCACCCGATGTATACCGTCGCCAAGTGGCGGCCACACTAACCGTCGCTAAAGGTTTTACCGGCGGCCAGCGACCCCCGTTATAAGCAATTTTTCTTCTAGTGCTGTCCCACAATGCTCCCCACCTGTTGGAAAACATATCCATGTCATGGTCATTTTCATAAGTGAAAATTGTGATTCTCCATTTTCAAGGCTGCTTGGGATTCAAAATTTTGGCGCCCTTAAGTTTTACTAATATTAAAGAGGATTTTACCGGTAAAGTCTCCTTTAGAGATTGTGAATACCAAAAAGGTCTTGAATGGGAATATCTCTACTAATGTATATCGGTGAACTATAGGAAACGAGCGGCAATATCCTTGCTTATACGGGTGATCATATCGCCGCTCAGCCAAAAAAAAAGAAACGATCGGGGAGATATCCCCGTTCATGGGGTTTTTTTTTATTTTTAAATTTGGAAAGTTTTTTAGTCTTCACTAAGTTTAAGGGGATTTTTCCAAAAAAATTCTCAATATTAAAAAGCATTCTTTCGATTTCTTTTGATGGGTCAAAACTCACATCTGATGTGTATCCATTTTTTAAATTGCTCAAACTAGAATGCCATTATTGATGATGTGTGGGGAGATTTTCAAAGCTCCAGGATTACGCTAATCACGGCTGTAAGATGTGACTAAGTACTCTCACGTGCCTTCCACGTGCCACCCGGACTCGCCTCGGCTGCCGGGACAGAGGCCTCTACCGAAATCAGATAGACTCTGGCCGCTAGCGCCGAGCTCGGCTATCAGGGGCCCACTTCGGCTAGAAAGCATGATCCCGGCCAAAGGAGCCAGGACGGAAGCCGAAACAAAGGAAAATCCCCACTCGTGCCCCACGCCCGCCACGTCATCAGACACGTGGCGGAATAGGGGCGCGAGCCAGAGGGACAGATGCGACATCCAGCCGTCCGCAATCTTCGCCAGTTCACTGACAGGCAGCATCCAGCGGCTGTAGCCAAATAAGGGCAAGGCCCGAGGATGGATCCAATGGGACCTCTACCGCCAAAGGCATCCAACATGATCTGGCCCAACATGACAAGCATTAAATGCAATTTGGGCTGATCCGACTAGCATTAAATGCAATGTGGGCTGGAATGGACCGCATTTATTACTTTGTGGGCTGATAAGGCCTTCCCTATCAAATCAAGGGACCCACACCAAAATATCATCCAAAATATCATCAAGGGTCCTCTATAAATAGGACCACATTCCACAAGCAAGGTACGCAACCTACACACTTGAGAGTCGTTGTTCTACCTCTCTTCTTCCTCTCCTTCCTTTGTTCCAGTTCACATACTGACTTAAACATCGGAGAGCCTTGTGCCGCCCAGGCCAGGGTTCTCTGACCGTTTATTCTTCCCTTTCAGGCTTTGAGGCAGCAGATCTTCCTAATCTCCTTGGATAAGTCCTATCAGGCACCCACAATCTTGTGAGTCGTTATTTTTTTGCACTTACAATTGGCGCCGTCTGTGGGAAGGCACTATCCCAACCTTCCCAACCTTCTCAATCTTCCCAGCTACCATGCCTCCAAAAGCTAAGAAAGGCGGAGAGTCTCTAAGAGCAATGCTCGAGCGACCGGGCCCGTCGACAGACGCCCCTCCTCAAGGACGGTCCGGAGCGGTGCTTGGCGCGTCTGCAGGCGAGGGGCGCCTAGGCTCGCAACTCTTCGTCGAGATTCCCTTCCAAGAGGGGCTTGAGGCCTCGCTCTCAGGTGAGGAAGTCACGCCTCCCCGACGGGACGAGCATCGACACGAGCATCCTCATAAAGATAAAGCTGTGGCAGTGGACGAGCCGTGCCGTGCGCGACCTCCCAATGACGGGGGGGGGGGACATCGCAGCTCAAAATGCCCTCATCCAGGAGCAGGACAGAATAATCCGCCATCTCCAGCAGCAACTGAGAGCAGCAGGAGCCGCCTCAGCAGGGCAGCCCTCCGGGCCCCAAGGCTAGAGGAGAGACGCCCCGAGCAAGGCAGTCCAGCGCTCCCACGAGGATCTAAGAGCCTTTTTGGATCAAAAGCACAGCCAGGCCCACGACAAAGGCTCGAGCAACAGCCGAAGTCATCGTGGCCGCGACGGATGAGCTCATAGCCATCACAGTCGAGACCATTCGAAACGGAAGCCAAGAGCACCAACTCCAGAAAAAGATGGCGAGCAGGAGCGGCTCAACAAGCGTATCAAGCTGGCTCTTCAGTACCACATCAATTTGAGGGGGAGTGTAGAAGATAACAGGCCTTTTTAAAATAGGCCCTGGCTCATCCAGGCCCATGTATAATCTTTCTTTGTTTAGACTGTATCAATTAGCTTTATTCTCTCCCTGTATAGCTGATTTCTTTCCTCTTCTTTCTTTGTATAGATTAGGAGATATTCTTTGATATTCTAATTTGTATACTTAGCTTGTTTAGAGCCTTAATTGAGGCACAATCTAATTATAAATACAATCAGTCGATCCTCCATTGAGGTACGACCTTCTCCCATATTGTTCTCTTCTTCTTCTCTTCCACTTATTCTAACATGATTCCACACAGGAACCTACAGGATCAAAACAAGACCCTCAAACACGAGGAGCGCCACCAACTCCTGGCTTGAGAGAATTATCAACTCCCAGCCGCATAGGGAGGAGTTGATCTCCCCACAGTCGCATCGACAGGAGTTGGCCATGGACCCGCATTCAGAGAGCTCGTAGTCCACGAGGATCATCTTCAGAGAGCGCGCAGACCACGAAGGTCAGCCCCTCCCGGAGGAAGCTGTCTTCTGTCGCAGGAGGTTCGTCCGGGGCAGAGGCTCCTAAAGTTCTACAGATTGCCAGAATGGCTGACAGAAAGATGTAGATCCTCATGGTAACGGCAGAATAAAGGGCCTGGGTTCTTTTCTCTCCCATAGTAGGCTTGCTGCCTCTATTTATAAGGAGAAGAAGAGTCCGGTCTTTAAGAGAGTTTATGAGGCGAGGTCTCTCACGCCCTACGTGGAATGCACGTTTTCTAATAAGCTGACTAATAGTTCCGATAGTGACACATGGAGCCATCTGCTCATTTTCCTCATTGGCCGTACCGCTGCACTTACTGCTATTCATGGGCCTCAGAATGCAGAGCATCAGCGCAGATAACTATGAAGACAGTTCGGTATTCTCTCCAACTCAAGACTCCATCATCACGTCACATTAAAGCACTCAGTCGGACTCAAACACGAAGGAGCCGAACTCAAAACGACAAAAGAATGAGAAACCACAAGTGAAGAAGCTCTGCTTTTCATTAAAAGTAAAGGGGGTTACATGCGAGTTCGCATTACATTCCAAAAGAAAAGAAAGAAAATCTACAAGTATAAAAGCAAGAAAAATACAAGATAACTAAAGTGGCTTCGGCGACTCCACCAGCACAATCACCATCTCTGATGAATCGGCAGTCTCGGCGACGACCGCGGCCTTGTCTGGCGCGTCACCCGCAGGAGGGGCAGAAGGAACGTCGCCCAAAGGCGCGACCGGGGCATCACCAGCAGAAGGGATAGGTGGAACGCCATCCGAGATAGGACTAGCTGCAGGAGCATCCACCCGGGCACTCTCGGCCAATGGAACGGAACTCGGCTCGGGGTCTGGACCAGAGTACTTTGGCAGATTCTGATAGACTGGGTGGTCTTCAGGAACCCCTGCATGCTTCAGTGCGGCCAGGCACCCCTCCTCGAACAGAATGGAGGTGATCTCCTCCACCTGCCTCTCGTACTCCTCGGTAGCCTGGTCTACCCACTTCTGAAAGGAAGACTGGGCCTCAGCTTGCATTGAAGACTTGCGGTTGGCGTTCTCTTTCTTCAGCCACTCGAATTCAGCATGCCCAACCTTCAGCTCGGCGTTTTCATTCTTCAGCATCTCGACTTCAGCACGCCCAGCTAGGACTTCAGCACGCTGCCTCGTCGACTCAGCCGCCGAATCGGCCTTCGCTCTAACCAGCTCCGTCTCCAGCTCGGCAATCCTCTTGGTCTTCACCCAGATCTCTCCCCTCAGTTGATGGGTTGTCGACGAGAGGTCGGTGATGCTAACCAGTGCTACGTCCAGCTGTACAGTCGCCTCGGCGCTGCTCTTCTTCAGCTCTCCCAGCTCTTTCTTCAATTTGTCCCTCTCAAACTCCAGTTGGGTGACCCTCGAGACGTTCATGTCGCTCCTTTCCATCACCAACTGGAGCCTCTGCACGTTTTGCAAAAGGAAAACAAGTCAAATAAAAAGCGGCCGAAATGAAACACTTCAAAAAGGCATTGAAGGTACTTACCAAGAGGACAGCCTGGATCGCCGAGCCCAATAGAGTCTCGTTGTCGTACTTCGCGTGCTACTCCATGTCACGCGGCAGGGCACAAGCTTTGGTAAGGGCACCGATGACGTTGGAGTTCCCGAGCACCCGGTCCTCCACGTTGAAAGGCTTCCCGGGCTGAGTCTCCATCCTAGGCCTCCATGCCGCCGGGGCAGCACAAGGTCCGGAGGCCGATCCGGACCCTTGCCCTACCAAGACGCTAAGGTCGCGAGCCGTCTCGCCAGCCGCCCTACTGACCGGTGCACTCTTCTCGGGCGGAGCGTTACCCCCAGAAGCATGCACAGGCGTCTTACCTTTTGGGGCCTGTTCAGCCCTTGAGTCTTTCTCCCCCGCCTTGGACCTCTTCCTGGGCAGGGACCCCTCCCTCGGGCGATCTGATGAGCGCCTTCGTGCTCCCTCGCTCGGTGTGGTGGCAGGAGCAGAAGTAACAGCAGCACCCCCGGGACCCGAAACCACACGGGTGCTAGCAGATGATGGCGTTGCAGAAGAAGAGGGCCCGCGCCTAAACTTGGCCGCCAGGTCCTTGGTACCAGGCACTCTTGAGCTGCCCTCCATCCTTTCTTCCAGGTCAGACGTATAAGCGTCCACTACCTCCCTTACACTCGGCGACCCCGAACTGGAAAAAGTAGACGCCTCAACACCAGACGCAGCTCGGCTCGCAGCATGATCGATCAAGGGAACGACCGCAGGCACGGCCAAGGTGACAGAAGGAGGATCATGCTGTAGCTCGTCCTCTGACACCTCCCCGGTCCTCTTCTAATGGCCGCGATACCTCGGTGTGTACCCTAACAGTTTCCAAGCAGATCTGTTCTCGTGTTCGGTGTATCTCTCGATATTCCTATGGTCAGCGAAGTTCTTTTCCCAGCTATCGCTCACAGCCCGGCGCTGCCTCGCTCGCAATTCTGCACAGCAAGCAACAAGAATATTAGTTCGGTGATATAAAAGTTGAGCAAAACGAGCAGAATAAAGAAGCGGTATTTACTTGGGAAGGCCCTGAGGTAGCGAGGGACCCTCAGCGTCCTGTCCTCACCGGCGCCGAACTCCCATTCCCCCGAAACGCAGAAGCGATCGTCCTCAACGTTTTTACTAAATCCTCCAACGCCAGGACGAAGCCCTTTCGGAGCTGCTTAACTCGGAGATAATAGTTGTCGCCCCCAGCCTTGCAGATGTCATACACGTCCTCGATGTCGTGGACACCCAGGTTGATCCCCAAGATCTCGTTCAGTTTCGCCGTGACCATGATGACTTTGAAGCCATTAGGCATCAGCTAGCAAGGGTTAATGGACCAGGCGCTAAGGCAGGCCCTAAGTAGGGGATGCATAGTAAATCTTACCCCACCTTCGATCACAGAGATCAAAGGGAACGGCATCCAGCCGCAGGACCAGCAGCACAGGGCGTAGTCGCCGGGGGTCGCCGGCCTGAGGCGAACCCCCTCCGGGATATTGAATGCAGCCCTAAACCTAGCCATGCCCTCGGCCGTATCTAACTGAAACCTAGGGGTGGCCATCTCTTCAAGAAGAAGAAGGCGAAAAGAAACCTTAAAGGTGGAAACCCTAAAAAAGACAAGAGGCACGAAATCACTTACTGATGCAGGAGCACGAATAAGGAATCAGCCTGGGCGCGTCTTACGATCGTCCTCGCCAGAACACTGTGAAGAGATCTTGAGGAGACAGACGAAGACCGAAGCAAGATGCGAGGACTAGAGCAAGAATCGAAGGCAAGGGCAAAGAAAACCAGAAGAGAAGATAAAGAAAGAAGAACGGAAGAAGGCAACCCTATCTATAGGGGAAGGAAGCCCTCTTTGGGCGCCATTTACGAATTCGAAAAGACAAGCTTCGCGATTCGCACCTGTCTCATTGATTTGACGGCACGAACAATGAAGAAGCAACATGTGTAGCCACCAGTTCGTTTCCCGGGGCGCACAGGATGCAACATTTATTGCCCTGGAAAAGTTGAAGCGACGCCAAGCAATGATCGCGGCATCTTCAGACGAGTTCTCAAGCTTTCTACCCCTAAAGGCTAGGGCACTTAAGAAGTCACAAGCTAGGGGCAATTGTGTGGGGAGATTTTCAAAGCTCCAGGATTACGCTAATCACGGCTATAAGATGTGACTAAGTACTCTCACGTGCCTTCCACGTGCCACCCGGACTCGCCTCGGCTACTGGGACAGAGGCCTCTGCCGAATTCAGATAGACTCTGGCCGCTAGCGCCGAGCTCGGCTATCAGGGGCCCACTTCGGCTAGAAAGCTTGATCCCGGCCAAAGGAGCCGGGACGGAAGCCGAAACAAAGGAAAATCCCCACTCGCGCCTCACGCCCACCACGTCATCAGACACGTGGGGGAATAGGGGCGCGAGCCAGAGGGACAGATGCAACATCCAGCCGTCCGCAATCTTTGCCAGTTCGCTGACAGGGCGGCATCCAGCGGCTGTAGCCAAATCAGGGCAAGGCCCGAGGATGGATCCGATGGGACCTCTACCGCCAAAGGCGTCCAACATGATCTGGCCATACATGACAAGCATTAAATGCAATTTGGGCTGATCCGACTAGCATTAAATGCAATGTGGGCTGGAATGGACCGCATTTATTACTTTGTGGGCTGATAAGGCCTTTCCTATCAAATCAAGGGACCCACAGAAAATATCATCCAAAATATCATCAAGGGTCGTCTATAAATAGGACCCCATTCCACAAGCAAGGTACGTAACCTACACACTTGAGAGTCGTTATTCTGCCTCTCTTCTTCCTCTTCTTCCTTTGTTCCAGTTCACATATTGACTTAAGCATCGGTGAGCCTTGCGCCGCCCAAGCCAGGGTCCTCTGACCGTTTGTTTTTCCCTTTCAGGCTTTGAGGCAGCAGATCTTCCTAATCTCCTTGGATAAGTCCTATCAGGCACCCATAATCTTGTGAGTCATTATTTTTTTGCACTTACAGATGATTTATGTATGTTAAAAGGATCTGGACTCCTTTGTGAGTCCATGCCTCATGGAGATGTTCATGTACTCTAACCAGCAGCAGCACAGACAGTCTAGCTCCTAGGAACTTATTTGACTCCACCTTTGATCAGTACAGGACCTTTCACACTCTCACTCTCTAATAATTTGCTATCAGGCCCACTTTTTACTCATAAAATTTTTACCCACCATTCGATTGAATCTTCAAAAAAAAATATATACATATAATTAACTAAAAAATTATTATACTTTAAGGCCATTAAATCAAGGACTTGGAAGATCTTACAGAGCCCATTATTTTACAAACAAAGGAGACCTTTAATTTCTTCCATCTTGTACCACATTCCCACCGACATCCAAGCATCTAAGTGGACTCCATATGCTGGACCAAATTAGGGCATGATGCTGCTGCTCGCAGGAAAAAAACTCCCAACTTTGTAAAAAGTCTAAAATTCACGATGGTGCCAGATGCATGTCAGTTTTCAGGTGACGCACCCACCTCCTCTTTCGACCACATACGTTACCGTGGAGCCTCATGGATAGCGACGATTTCATTCCACACAACACGGTACTCTGAAGAAGTATGGATTGAAAAAGTGCAACTAAGACATGTCAATAGGGGAGAAAACTGGCAGGTGCATGTATGTGAGATTAGATCAAAATCCAAAAGAAGAGCCAAAAGTTTGGGTATGAAACCAGGTCTGGCTAGGGTGGGGGGAGTGCTTCGAAATAGTAATAGTGAAGTTCTTTTTATGTTCTCGAAGAATGAGGGTACATGTTTATGATTTTAATGAAGCGAATGTGCTATCTATCATGAAAGTTCTTAGGTTGTTCTACAAAAGTTTTGGTGGTAGCCTTTTTGTGGAAAGTGATTCTTCTAATGCAGTAGTTTGGACATCTAATGGAAAGCTACATCTTTGAAAATTTCAATTTCTTTGTAATGAAATTAGAGAATTATGTTTTACAAGTGTTGAATTTTCTCATTTGAGTAGATCATGCTCTACCTAAGCAAGGGGCTGAGAAGTCCATTCTTTGGGTGGGAGTGGTTATGTAATTGAGTGGGAGAGTGGTAAAAGCTTTCATACTTTTTTTTTTCTCTTTATATGTTGCTTTCTTTTTCCAAAAATGAAAGTTTGCGCTTGCGATAAAAAAGAAAAAAGAATGCACATGCTTTTGTTTGTTAGATATTCATAGTCCGCCAAAGCATCATAAGTTTTCTTGATACGATTGCGTGACGCAGTGCAGAGAGAAAGGTCCCCACTCTCCACAGCCAATGAGGGCACAAAAACGCATTACCTAATGCTGCTCCGATTTTCCAGAACAGCTCTTCTCCACGTGAAAACCGCTTCTGCATGAACAGGAAAAAAAAATACCATATAACAAAAGAAAACCGCTTTAGATTTGTTCTTGTTCTTTAGCCCTTTGTCTTGAACATTTTATTATTTGAAAGAAAATGGTGACGGTGGCTTTGTCGCTCAAGTAGAGTATGGAAATTGATGGGAGGGTGCAGGTCATGATGGTAGAAAAAAGAAAGGAGGAGAATGAGATGAGATTATCTCTGGGGTGGTGCTAGTGCTCTAACTTTTCCACTTGAGATTTGATTCACTTGGATTCTTCAATGGAATATGGTGCATAGCTATCCTTTATCTTTTCTTTCCTTTCCTTCTGTTGAAAGCGAGGGGTCACCTCCTCTTTTTTTTTTCTCCTTCTTCTGGGGATGTCTGATTTATCAGGAAAATGCCATTTTGTTTCAAGGTTTTGGAAGTGGAATGGTCCTTATGGGGGCAGTCTTATAACTCTCTTAGGTGTCTTGTTTGTTCAGGTGTTTAGGAATGGAATGAGAT
This sequence comes from Litsea cubeba, assembly GCA_012931725.1. Lineage (NCBI taxonomy): Eukaryota > Viridiplantae > Streptophyta > Magnoliopsida > Laurales > Lauraceae > Litsea > Litsea cubeba. The sequence continues at coordinate 53,078,641 of CM022946.1, forward strand.
TGAGCAGTTCTTAGGCAGGCAGATATTGAGAACCAACAGCTGAAGTACTTCATTATGATGTTATATCTCCATAAAATGTGTTCAAGATTTGCAAAACATAGAAGAGCATCATGCAAAATGTTAGATAAATGACCTATCTTTCTTTAAGTGTGGGCATGGTACATTGACAAAAGCATGATTTGCAGAACTAGCCTTTTATTACTTATCTTTGTTTGGATGGTTAGTTACAGGAATGTCTTTTCTTATGGGAGGGTAAAGAGGGAGAAGACAATATTCAATTGATAGGTCTTATAGCCTGAATTGTAAGGCTCTTTTGATGGGTGGAATCTTTCCTGTACTAAAGTTCCATATTCTAGACTTTGAAGAGGAAACAAGGACCACTTCGTGGGGATTTAGGGCAAAAGTTTTTTTTTAGTGTGTGGAAAAAGATGGATTCTGAAAGCATGCGCATGGTCGGGAAGTGGTTGGCGTCAAGTGCCAAAAGGATTAAAAACTTGAAATGACCAAATGCGAAAAGGGTTAAGTGATACTGGGGATTTATAGTCCAAAATCTAAAATTTGCTGTTGGTTGATTTGTTTTTCAGGTGGAGAAAAACCTGAAAGTCCGAGGGATCCTAACCCTAGAGGGGGGGTGAATAGGGTGAGCTACACTAAATGACTAATTATGACCAATTTTAAATTTTTTATAATTAACTAGTCACATGTGATGATTAACATACAATATACAGAAGCTAATAAAAATAATCACCACTACACAATCATTTATAGTGGTTCGGCCTCAATGCCTACATCCACTACCGGCTTGTGACTCAACACCCCACCGGATTTCCGATAAGTATGCTTTTCAATAAGCTAAGCAATAACCATAGCAATGTTGTTTTTCAAGGCTTAACAACAACCTATACAAGATGCTTTTCTAGGCTAAGCAATAACCTTTACACAATGCTTTTATATGGCTAAGCAATAACCTTTACACACAAATGATTTCTCTCAAAGAAAGTGTCTTGACAAAACACTCTAAGATATTACAATTTAAGCTCAATTTAATTGCCTCTTAAATAGGCGGATATGAAAGTGTAAAGCTTACTCACACAACACTCTAAGTAATGCAAAGATGAATGCTTATGAAGTGTGTGTGTGAATACTTCACTCAAGTTGAAAATGAAAGCTCAATCAATTTATGCTAAAAGCATTTAAAAGTTTAATGCACATAAAAAGATATGATTGAAGTAATATGCAAATCACATGTACCAAATACAAACTTGTAGAAGATATGAAAAACAAGGGTTCACAAGTTGTATGAAATTAATTTAGTCTAAACATGTGATGCATGTGCAATGTTGTTTTCAAAACCAAACTAATTCAACAAAGGTATAAATGAATGAAAACAACAAGGAAAGATTCAGAACAAATTAATGAATCATGACATAAAAGCAATCAAAGATTTTAGCAGTGCATGATTAACAAAGTTTATAAAACAAACCTGTTTTGAAAACAATGTGAAGAATCCTATGACTTAAATCAAAGATTAAGGAAGCAGAGGATTCAACACATCATAGTTTATATGCTAAAATCATTTACCAATAGTTTAACAAAGCATAAAACAATGATTAATAAAAGGAAAAGCTTACTTGGTGGTTTAACTTCATTAATCCAAGCTTTAGCTTTCCTTAATGACCATTAGCCTTCCTTAGCTTGATCCCCTTTCTTTTGCTTCAAAATGCCTCAAGAAGGGCTTCAAAAATCATCACCAATGGCTAAGGAATGAACTCACTTTTATAGAAAAAGTGGTCAAACGTACGGCTACCTGTCGGTCGACCGAAAGGTTGGTGTCGGTCGACCGACACCTCAACGGTCAGATTCAAACGGTCAAGAAATTTACCGTTGTACAGGTGTGGGTCAGCCGACATGAACCGACAAGCGAACCGACACCTGAACCGACATGAACCGACACCTGAACCGACAGAGAAAATCTAAAATTTTTTGCACTCTGGAAATGGGACCAACAGAGGTCTCGGTTGGCCTCGGTTCCACTGTAGGTTGACCGACAGCTTGACGTCGGTTGACCGACAGCCTGAGACAAAAAATCCCAACTTTTGCATTTTTTTTAAAGTGATTCGTTGTGGGGATTTTTGGGCCATTAAACCAAGCTTGGAAACATGATTTTAAATGAACTAAGTGCTTTTAAAATCATGAAACATAAAAGGCCAAATATAATTTGAAACTTTGAAACATGGGCTAGCTTGATTTGTAAAAATTCTTTTGAAAAACAAATGCATCCAAGATTTAAATCCAAAACATGCACAAACTATAAGATTTACAATATTTAAAAATAATGCATGTAGAAAACCAGATTTCAAGATATTTAACTCAATGCATGTGTGAAAATTCATGAGATGCTAAAATGATAATGCATCCATCAAATTGCAATACACAAAATCCCTAACAATCTCCCCCTTTGTAATTTGATGGCAAACCTTTTATATATTGGCAAACATTGCTTAACACTAAATTTCCACACTAAGTCTTCAGCTCCTCCTTGGCTGGACAAGTCTTGAGATCTTCTTGGATGCTTCTTCATTTAGCTTGGGCTCTAGCTTCATTCTTCATTCTTCTTGATGCTTGGAGCTTGATCAATCTTCAAGCTTTCTCTTCATCTTCCTTTCTTTAGACCAAGCATCTTCTTTAGCTTCCAAGCTCTTTCTTCTATCACCTTCTCCCCATAAGACCATGCATTCTCTCCAATGCATTCTCTCCCTTTGGGTAGCTTGGATACTCTTTCTCCCCCTTAATTCTTTCTCCCCCTTTGCCATTAAACTTGAGAACTTTCTCCCCCACAATATTTTTCTCCCCCTTTGCCATTACATTGCAAAGTACCAAATGAAGAGGGGTACCTACACACATGAAACAAGGAAAATACCTTTAGTAGTACCTGTTAACAAAAGTAATCGAAAATGAAATATATATATATAACAGGGCATCATGCATGGGTAGATAGGCTATAAGGGTATAGAGCCAATATAAGGGTGAATTTGATCAACTCTAATGCTCCCTTAGAAGGTTTACTCTCCCTCAATCCATACTCTTCTTTTGTCAAACTTTTGACAACAATTTAACTAATAGGTGCAAGAAGAAGATGGTTTAACCAATTGAGGGTTAACTTCAAGAGAAGAATTAGATACCAATTGATAATGATAATTGGCTATATAGATCAAATTGATCAAATTACCAATATAAATATACCAATTGACGGATAAGCTATAGGATAATTAAAGAGCAAGGTCAAAAGGAGATAAACTATCATGGATATCAATTGAAATAAATAAAAATATCAATTGAGATTTAAGGATAAAACTATTAACTCAATCACTCTAAAATGGAGTTAAAGAATACACCTCTTAGGGTTCATCCAAATTAGAGCTATCCATGATGAGATGGGGTTTACTCAAACATAGCATCAAACAATTTAACTATGAAAATCATAAGCTATGTAAAGTTTTGAATTCATTTCATACAATCATTAGATATAACTATCATGCACAAGATGAATGAAATGAAGTTCAATCATGAAGCCAAACCTCACCATTAGCCATCCAAAATTATGAAAACATAAGCATGGTGGTCATGTGATTTACCTATAAGAGCATAGAGGTGGCAAACATGGGGATTATGATCCTAATGGAATGTGACATGGAACAAAAGACATATGACTATCAAGATTAATCCAATGTACACAAGGTCTATCACAAACTCAAGATATGATACCAATTGGATATAGATACTAATTGAAAATGATACCAATTGATTACCAAATGAATATGAAACATGATTAAGAGCAAACATGTGACAAACACAAAATTCCGACAAGCATCATAAATTGATAATCATCAATTAGAATAATATAACTAATGAGCATTGTGTGGGGAGATTTTCAAGACACCAGGGTTATGCTAATCACGGCTATAAGATGAGACTAAGCACTCTCGCGTGCCATCCACGCTCCATCCGGGCTCACCTCGGCTGCCGGGACAAAGGCCTCTACTGAAACCAGACAGACTTTGGCCGCTAGCGCTGAGCTCGGCTACCAGGGGCCCACCTGGGCTAAAGAGCTTGACCCCGGCCAAAGGATTTTGGACGGAAGCCAAGACAAAGAAGAATCCCCCCTCGCACCCATGCCCGCCACGTCATCAGACACGTGGCGGAATAGGGGCGCGGGCCAGTGGGACAGATGCGACATCCAGCCGTCCACAATCTTCGCCAGATCGCTGATAGGGCGGCATCCAGCGGCGGCATCCAGCGGCGGCAGCCAAATCAGGGCAATGGCCGAGGATGGATCCGATGGGACCTCTACCGCCAAAGGCGTCCAACATGATATGGCCCAATATGACATGCATTAAATGCAATGTGGGCTGGAATGGACCGCATTTATTACTTTGTGGGCTGATAAGGCCTTCCCTATCAAATCAAGGGACCCACACCAAAATAACATCCAAAATATCATCAAGGATCCTCTATAAATAAGACCCCATTCCACAAGCAAGGTACGCAACCTACACACTTGAGAGTCGTTATTCTGCCTCTCTTCTTTCTCTCCTTCCTTTGCTCCAGTTCACATACTGACTTAGGCATCGGAGAGCCTTGCGCCGCTCAGGCCAGGGTCCTCTGACCGTTTGTTCTTCCCTTTCAAGCTTTGAGGCAGCAGATCTTCTCAATCTCTTTGGATAAGTCCTATCAGGCACCCCTAATCTTGTGAGTCACGATTTTTGCACTTACAAGCATAGTGATGAACAAGAAAAATTGCATAAAAAGATATGACTTAGAAGAACATGCAATTTTTAAAGTGTCAAGATCATATGAATTCAACATCTAAGAAATCCATCAAACAATAGATATAACTATGAAATACAAGGAATGAATTTCAAAGAGGTTCATATGATCAAGAACACTACTATGAAGTTGAAACATATTTAATGAATGATTCCAATAAGAAAATACACATGAATCAACATCATAACCATCCATATCACAAGAAATAACTAGCATGTACAAAGGATGGATTTGAGAGTTCTAGTATGGTTTCAACAAATGTAACTAATAATGCAACCATACAAGAAAACAATAGACATTTGCATATAAAAAGAATGAAACTAAAAGATGCAAATTGCCTATAACAAAATTCATTTCCATTTGAGTTAAGATAACTAAATGCATGAGGAAATGAAAACAAGGAATATGCTTTGATGTTTATAACTAAAAATGTTTTAAAGCATTTCCATTCATACAATCTTCAAATCATTTCAATAAACACAATCCAACAATGAGCATAAAGAGGATGATTTTCAAGATAACACTTTTTCAACTTGCATTTTAAAAGATATAACTTAATTGGAGAACATACAAGTTAATCTTTTCAAAGTAATTTTCCATGTGAAGGTATAACTTATAAAACCATGGAAAATCCAATTTGATTCAAATCATTTGATTATCAAATAAATCTAACTATGACATCCAAACAAATGATTTTGAAAACATCAATCGATTATGAAAAATCTAGCTATAAAAGCTTTTGAAATCACAATCAATTGATCATGTAGAAATGCAATACAAGAGATATAACTATATGAATGCATAAAAGAAAATCTAACATGTTGAAAATATAATCAAATGATTTTGAAAATCATGATATGTAACTAGATAAGTTCATGAAGACAAAATCAATTGATTACTAATAAACATTGCATTTTAATAAATGTAACTAAGAAAGAACAAAATGCAAATGCAACATGACCAACAAAATGATTTAACTATAAAGAATAGGTTGGTCAATGAGGTCCAAGGCCTTAAGGTTTGACTAAATAAATAACTTTCGGAATCCACCTAAAGTCTTGGGAGGGTTGGTCTTTGAGGTCTATAGCTTAAATGTCTCACCAACTATGGGAGATTTGATTTGATAAATTTTTAACTTAGACTTATCACCTTGATATTTAAATTTGACTAAATTTAGCTTAGATTGGTGATTAGTCTTTTGAGGGTGGTGAGTTTTCTTCTTAGGGGATGAATTCATTTTTCTTTTCTTCTTATTTTCACCCTTTATTTGACTTTTGAATTTTAGATTTAACTTTGAAACTTTCTTCAAAAGTTCTTTCATGTTTTGATTTAAGGGAGATAGATTGAGAAGCTTTTTATTTATAGATTCTTTTAAAGTTGGTTTAACTTGTTTAAACTTTTTAGAATCTATTTTAGGAGACTCCTTTTTAATAGGTTTAACTTGTTTAGTCTTCTTGGAGTCTTCCTTGATTTTTAGTGTCTTATCCATCATAGAGTTTGATTTTACTTTCTTTGGTTCAAAGATGGGTTTAGACACATTGCTTCTTCTTTGTTTGCACTCAAACCTAAAGTGTCCTTCAATGCCACAATAATTGCATTTAGTCATGGGCAAGGAGGAATGAGTACTAGAGAATGGGGAATCACCTTTCACAAAAGTGTTGGTGAATTTAGGGTCATATGTAATATTCTTATCAAAACCAAGACCCGTCCTATCTCTTTGTGATTTACCCAATTTAAATAACTTTTCAAAAAAATTTTTCACTTTGGGTAAACTTGCACTCATACTTTTGTTTGTAGCTTTCAAGTTGAGTGACTTGATTTTTAAGGGTTGAATTTTCATTTTTAACTTTTATCAGTTCATTCTCAATTCCCTTAAACTTGTTTAGTTCTTCATGGGCAAGTTTTAATTCAAATTTGATTTTATTAAAAACATTGGATCCAAGTTCTAGAGTATTTATCTTATTTTGAGCATTAGATAAATTTTCTTTAGTGATAGTCAACTTAGATTTAAGATTGTTAATGTTTTCATCTTTCCTTTGTAATTGATCTCTTAGTTTCAAATTTTCCTTTTTAAGATTATCACAACCTAACTTTAATTCATTTAATTCATCTTGAGCATTTTGCAGGTTATGCAAAGAGATCATAAATTTAGAGTCTACACAATTTATTAATTCTTCTTTCCCTCTAAGTTCATCTTTTGAAGAAACTAATTGTTTGTTTAGACTTTTAGATTTTTCTTCTAATCTTTTATTCTTTTTAACAAGCTCTAAGGCAAATGTACATAATTCATCACAGGCTTGTTGAATGTCATCTTCATTTTCATTAATTTCTTTTTCTTTTAATTTAAGTTTAGATTCAAATTGAGATACTTTAAATTCAATGTTTGAATCTCCAATAGATGGAAGAAGAAGGGATCTAGAAGAATCTACAAAGTCTAGCACAGTGGAATCCATTTTTATGATTTTCATAGGAATCCACAACTAGGGTTCTGACTCTAGCTTTTTTACACCTAATCAAGAGTTCCAAACACTTGATCCTAAATATAGAGCACGAGGCTCTGATACCAATTGAAAGTCCGAGGGATCCTAACCCTAGAGGGGGGGGGGTGCATAGGGTGAGCTACACTAAATGACTAATTATGACCAATTTTAATTTCTTTACAATTAACTAGTCATATGTGATGATTAACATACAATATGCGGAAGCTAATAAAAATAATCATCACAAAAACAATCACCACTACACAATCATTTATAGTGGTTCGGCCTCAATGCCTACATCCACTACCTGCTTGTGACTCAACACCCCATCGGATTTCCGTTAAGTATGCCTTTCAATAGGCTAAGCAATAACCATAGCAATGTTGTTTTTTAAGGCTTAACAACAACCTATACAAGATGCTTTTCTAGGCTAAGCAATAACCTTTACACAATGCTTTTATATGGTTAAGCAATAACCTTTACACACAAATGATTTCTCTCAAAGAAAGTGTCTTGACAAAACACTCTAAGAGATTACAATTTGAGCTCAATTTAATTGCCTCTTAAATAGGCGGATATGAAAGTGTAAAACTTACTCACACAACACTTTAAGTAATGCAAAGATGAATGCTTATGAAGTGTGTGTGTGAATACTTCAATCAAGTTGAAAATGAAAGCTCAATCAATTTATGCTAAAAGCATTTAAAAGTTTATTGCACATAAAAAGATATGATTGAAGTAATATGCAAATCACATGTACCAAATACAAACTTGTAGAAGATATGAAAAACAAGGGTTCACAAGTTGTATGAAATTAATTTAGTCTAAACATGTGATGCATGTGTAATGTTGTTTTCAAAACCAAACTAATTCAACAAAGGTTTAAATGAATGAAAACAACAAGAAAAGATTCAAAACAAGTTAATGAATCATGACATAAAAGAAATCAAAGATTTTGGCAATGCATGATTAACAAAGTTTATAAAACAAACTTGTTTTGAAATCAAGGTGAAGAATCATATGACTTAAATCAAAGATTAAGGAAGCAGAGGATTCAACACATCATACTTTATATGGTAAAATCATTTACCAATAGTTTAACAAAGCATAAAACAATGATTAATAAAAGACAAAGCTTACTTGGTGGTTTAACTTCATTAATCCAAGCTTTAGCTTTCCTTAATGACTATTAGCCTTCCTTAGCTTGATCCCCTTTCTTTTGCTACAAAATGCTTTAAAAAGGGCTTCAAAAATCATCACCAATGGCTAAGGAATGAACTCACTTTTATAGAAAAAGTGGTCAAACGTATGGCTACCTGTCGGTCGGTCGACCGACACCTCAACTGTCAGATTCAAACGGTCAAGAAATTTACCATTGTACAGGTGTGGGTCAGCCGACATGAACCGACAAGCGAACCGACACCTGAACCGACATGAACCGACAGAGAAAATCTAAAATTTGTTGCTCTCTGGAAATGGGACCGACAGAGGTCTCGATTGGCCTCGGTTCCACTGTAGGTTGGCCGACAGCTTGACGTCGGTTGACCGACAACCTGAGACAAAAAATACCAACTTTTGTAATTTTTTAAAGTGATTCTTTGTGGGGATTTTTGGGCCATTAAATCAAGCTTGGAAACATGATTTTAAATCAACTAAGTGCTTTTAAAATCATGAAACATAAAAAGCCAAATATAATTTGAAGCTTTGAAACATAGGCTAGCTTGATTTGTAAAAATTCTTTTCAAAAACAAATGCATCCAAGATTTAAATCCAAAACATGCGCAAACAATAAGATTTACAATATTTAAAAACAATGCATGTAGAAAACCAGATTTCAAGATATTTAACTCAATGATAATGCATCCATCAAATTACAATACACAAAATCCCTAACAAAACCAACCATTTGCCTTTTAAAGATCATTGGGTGGGGGTGAGTCGGAGACTCCCTACTCTAAATATTTAGTTTCTACAGTGCAATGTCATTCAAAGGTGACCCTGTTGTGCTTGTCTCGCTTGTTTTTAGCCAAAATGCATCTTTGTATGAGTTAGAATTAGTTATTTATCAGGCCACACTTTCTATTCCTAATGATGTTTTCTTTACTCCGAAGTCTGGAGGGGGTCTGCACCCGGATATCCTTGGCCATTCATCATCATCTCCTCCATGATTGTGTCTGCATTGGATTGGTGCCCCCTATGGTGGAAGAGTTTTGTTGGTGTGTGATTGCCAAAAATATTCTTATGATGGATAGATGTTGAATAAGTACTGTAAGTGCAAAAAATAACGACTCACAAGATTAGGGGTGCCTAATAGGACTTATCCAAGGAGATTAGGAAGATCTGCTGCCTCAAAGCATGAAAGGGAAGAACAAACAGTCAGAGGACCCTAGCCTGGGCGGCGCAAGGCTCTCCGATGCCTAAGTCAGTATGTGAACTGGAACAAAGGAAGGAGAGGAAGAAGAGAGGCAGAATAACGACTCTCAAGTGTGTCGGTTACGTACCTTGCTTGCGGAATGAGATCCTATTTATAGAGGACTCTTGATGATATTTTGGATGATATTTTGGTGTGGGTCCCTTGATTTGATAGGGGAGGCCTTATCAGCCCACAAAGCAATAAATGCGGTCCATTCCAACCCATATTACATTTAATGCCAGTCGGATCAGCCCACATTGCATTTAATGCATGTGATGTTGGGCCAGATCATGTTGGACGCCTTTGGCGATAGAGGTCCCATCGGATCCATCCTCGGGCCTTGCCCTGATTTGGCTACAGCCGCTGGATGCCGCTGTTAGTTTTATGGACTCAATCTAGTAGATGATATAATAAATTGATTAATTTCTTTATTTATCAGTATATTCATGCTTTCCTTTTATGAGATGAATGGTGATTTATTATATACTTGCACATAACCAATACGAATGACATGATGGTTCATGAGATGAACTGGAGTCCACAAGTATATTAGATGTAACACATGTGTATAGATGAGATCCACATATATACAGGAGACATGTGTGACAAATCTTATACTTAAATATCTTCACAACCAGTTATGAGACTGGACATCTCATACTGACAAGGTTGCAGCACTTTGATCACTACGAGATAGTGTGATTTGTCTCGATCATCAGAATGGAAGATTCTGGATCATAGTGCTGGTACATTGGATGTATTGAAGGACCATGAGAAGCACCTTATAAACACTGTCTTTATTTTAAGGTCTGCTCTCATAATTCCCTAGCAATAGGCTCTTAATCCTGAGACATTAATGAACTCAAGTTTCTATCTATTCATTTGCTTTGATTCTCCAATGAGTGAGGCCAACTGTAGGTCAACACCTCGGCGATTTGGGTACGTGGTAGTAGAGCTGTGGGAACGTTCAATGGTCAAGATGGAATCTATCTCTAATATCCCCTTGTGCCAATTAATGGATTTATCATTGGTAAGTGCGTACCCATTCCGATTAAGAGTTAATTGGAAAGGTACCTATGATCATTATAATTAATTGGGGCTCAAGGATAATAAGATATGGATCTAGTTTGGAAGACAGGTCCAATTGATCCATGGATATTGATAGAGGGGTCTACTTGTGGTAATGTGGAAGTTTAGGGTCTTCTATGTAATATTCCTAAGACTGGAGTTCAATTGGATTTATATAGTGGAGTTATTTGCAATTAACTGTAGGCCCGGATTACACATGAGATGTGGGGTCGCGAGTCCCAGTTGGAGCCAGCTTTCTAAGGAATCCCTAGTGGTCCCCACGCTAGTCCAATTATTAGAAAGTATCCAATTCTAGTTGAACTCTAAAAGGAAAGTTACTATCTCTATTTGAAGTGAGATTTCTAATAGTGGTAATAGTAGACTTACTAATTTTAGTAGAAGTGAGACTTCTATTTTAATTAGAAAGGAATTAGAAAGTTACTAATCATATTTGAAGTGAGACTTCTAATTATGATATGGTAAGTTACTAATTAATTAATGGAAGTAAGACTTCTATTTTAATTGAGAAGAGATAGTTACTAATTTTTGGAAGTAAGACTTCTAATTGAAATTAGTAAGTGGGGCTTGCAAAAGCTATAAATAGAGGAGAGGAGGGCTGGACGTCCCAAGTATGCTACATACCTAGGGATTCACGCCCAGCCCTCTTTAGTGCAAAAGTTGCACGAGTTTGTCCTCTCTTCTCTCTTCTAGTTCTATTTCTAGTTCCTCTCTAAAGTTCCTAGTAGTTTTCTCTTGGAGATCCCACCATCTTCTTGAGAAAAAGGAGAATTTGATACGGGTCATAGCGTGGAAGATCAAGAGGTCTTGGAGATCCCTATTTGATTAGTGAAAGTGTTTCATCATCAAAGAAAGACGCAACTTCTCCATTAGAGCACAACCGAGCTCCAAAGATATAATCCACTTCCTTGCATGTTGTAGATTATTATGGATGCTTATTAGTTGTTGTTTCTATCTTCTAAATAGATTGTATTTACTGATCATGATGGCTGAGATTGAGGACATAGATCTTGGATTGGGTTTTATAGCCTGCTGGATAGTTGATCCCTGCATCAAGTGGGTTAAAAGTTTTTGAAACCTATCCTAGAGGCCCACCCTATTTCCAACAGCCGCCCTGTCAGCGATCTGGCGAAGATTGTGGACGGCTGGATGTCGCATCTGTCCCACTGGCTCGCGCCCCTATTCTGCCACGTGTCTGATGGCGTGGCGGTCGTGGGGCGCGAGTGGGGATGTTCCTTTGTTTCAGCTTCCGTCCCGGCTCCTTGGCCGAGGTCCCGGTAGCCGAGCTCGGCGCTAGCAGTCAAAGTCTGTCTGGTTTCGGCAGAGGCCTCTGTCCCGGCAACCGAGGCGAGTCCGGTTGGCACGTGGAAGGCACGTGAGAGTACTTAGTCACATCTTATAGCCGTGATTAGCGTAATCCTGGAGTTTTGAAAATCTCCCCACACAATTGCCCCCTAGCTTGTGACTTCTTAAGCGCCTTAATTAGCCTTTAGGGGTCAGAAGCTAGAGAATTCGTCTGGAGATGCTGCGATCATTTCTTGGCGTCGCTTCAACTTTTCTGAGGCAATAAATGTTTCGTCCTGTTCGCCACGGGAAACGAACCGGTGGCTACACGTGTTGCTTCTTCACTGATTGTGCAGTCAAATTGATGGAACAGGCGCGGATCGCGAAGCTTGTCTTTTCGAATTCATAAATGGCGCCCAAAGAGGGCTTCCTTCCCCTATAGATAGGGTTGTCTTGTTCCGTTCTTCTTTCTTTATCTTCTCTTCTGATTTTCGTTGCCCTTGCCTTCGATCCTTGCTCCGGTCCTCGCATCCTGCTCCAGTCTTCGTCTGTCTTCTCAAGATCTTTCCACAGTGTTCTGGCGAGGACAATCGTAAGATGTGCCCTGGCTGATTCCTGATTGGCGCTTCTGCTTCAGTAAGTGATTTCGTGCCTCTGTCTTTTTTAGGGTTTCTACCTTTAGGGTTTCTTTTCGCCTTCTTCTTCTTGTAGAGATGGCCACCCCTAGGTTTCAGTTAGATACGGCCGAGGGCATGGCTAGGTTTAGGGCTGCATTCAATATCCCGGAGGGGCTTCGCCTCAGGCCGGCGACCCCCGGCGACTACGCCCTGCGCTGCTGGTCCTGCGGCTGGATGCCGTTCCCTTAGATCTCTGTGATCGAAGGCGGGGTCAGATTTAATTTCCTCTGCACCCCCTGTTTAGGGCTTGCCTTAGCGCCTGGTCCATCACCCCTTGCCAGCTGATGCCTAATGGCTTCAAAGTCATCATGGGCACGATGAAACTGAACGGGATCCTGGGGATCAACCTGGGTGTCCACGACATCGAGGACGTATATGACATCTGCAAGGATGGAGGCAACAACTATTATCTCCGAGTGAAGCAGCTCCGAAAGGGCTTCGTCTTGGCCTTGGAGGATTCTAGCAAAAATGCCGAGGAAGATCTCTTCTGTGTTTCGGGGGATTGGGAATTCGGCGCTGGTGAGGACAGGACGCTGAGAGTTCCTCGCCACCTTGGGGCCGTCCCAAGTAAATACCGCTTCTTGATTCTGTTTATTTTGCTCGATTTTGATATTGCCGAACTGATATTCTTGTTGCTTGCTGTGCAGAACTGCAAGCGAGGCAGTGCCGGGCTGCGAGCGACGGATGGAAAAAGAACTTCGCTGACCACAGGAAGGTCGAGAGATACGCCGCGCACGAGAACAGATCTGCTTGGAAACTGTTAGGGTACACATCGAGGTACCGCGGCCATTACAAGAGGATCGGGGCGGTGTTAGAGGACGAGCTACAGCCTGATCTTCCTTCTATCACCTTGGCCGTGCCTGCAGGAGTGCCCCTGATTGATCCTGCTGCAAGCCGAGCTACGTCTGGTGCTGAGGCGTCTACTTCTTCCGGTTCGGGGTCGCCGAGTGTAAGGGAGGTAGTGGACGCTTATACGTCTGACCCAGAAGAAAGGATGGAGGGCAGCTCAAGAGTGCCGGTACCAAGGACCTAGCGGCCAAGTTTAGGCGCGGGTCCCCTTCTTCTGCAACGCCATCATCTGCCAGCACCCGTGTGGCTTCGGGCCCGGGGGGTGCTGCTGTTACTTCTGCTCCTTCTCTCCAGGGACCATGGCCAACATACACTGCCTGGCCAGCTGCTGATCTCCTTCGACTGTAACCACCTCCATCTTGCCTTCCTTGTCTTCAAGCACGAACTTCAGCTTTTGGTGGAGAGAGGAGGGAACTGCTTCCATCTTGTGGAGCCACGTCCTGCCCATGATAGCATTGTAGGGAGAACGGGCGTCCACTACCAGAAAGTCAGCCATCACGGAGGCTCCGCCCACTCTGGTTTCCAGAGTAATTCTCCCCTTGGGGTAGACTGGTTTGGCGCTGAACCCTATCAGGGGCGCACGGACCTCTTTCAGATCAGCTTCTGAGAGTCCCATCTTCTTGAAGCATTCGTAGTAGAGGACCTCGGATGAACTGCCGGAGTCGACGAGGATCCTCTTCATCGTGAAGTCTCTCAGCTTCATCGTCAGGAACAGAGGATCATTATGGGGAAGCTGCACTCCCTCGAGGTCTTTATCCGAAAATGAGACGGCTGGGCGGTCGCGCCGCGCTCTCTTGGACGCTGGCCCGAGTTCGGCTCTCATCACCTCTTTCCCATGCGAGGCCTGCTTGGCTTCGGCACGAGCCTAGGAGCTGCCTCTAGCTGAGGGAGAGGGAGCTGAGGGCGCCAGATGGATCACATTGATGATCTTCTCAGAATTTTTGCTGTCTGGATCCTTTTGAGCGCTCTGATGAGCTCGGCCGCTGCCGACATCTCCTGCCTTCCTTGGCGAGCTTCTCCAGGTGAAATTTCAAGGTCCTCCACTCCTCAGTTTTGTGCCCGTTCTGTTTGTGGTAGGCACAGAATCTGGTCTGGTCATAGGTGGAGGAATAGCTTTGCATGGGCTGAGGCCACCTGAAGAATGGCCTGGTCTTGATCTTGTTCATAATCTGGTGGATCGGCTCCCTGAAGACGACATTCACAGCCTGGTAGGCGTCGGAAGGAGGTCTGGTTTTCCTGCTGCCCCCAGACCCGGACGCTGTAGATCTTGCCGAGCTGGAGACCCAAGCTTGCTTCGGCTCTTGCTTCCGAAAGGGCTTCTTACCCCTCTGCTGGGGCTGGTTGCCCCCTTCCTTGGGTCCCGGGCCTTGACTTTCCCAGGCCCAGATTTCATCCTCCTCCCGAGCGACATAGCTCTTTATCCGGGACATCAAGGCCGGCATAGAGGTTACGGGGTCTCCAACCAGGTCTTTCCTCAGCTCGTTCCCTGGTAACAGGGCGTTCCGGAAGGCGAGAATCCCCACTTCGTCTCTAGTGACCTCAATCTGGCTGTAAATCGCCCAGAACCGCTAGGCGAACTGGGTGATGCTCTCGCCCTGCTTCATCTTGAGGGCAAGTATATCGGCGTCAGTCTTGGGGACGACGCTGTAGGCCTGGAACTTCTTCAGGAAGGAGAGCTGGAGTTGTTTCCAACTCGAGATAGACTTCTCCGGGAGGGCGCAATACCACTTCAGAGGGAGGTCGCCCAGGCTGGAGGAGAAGATTTTGCAGTTGAGGTGGCCCTCGTTCCCCTAGATGGACATCTTCTGAGAGAAGTGCCGGAGGTGAGTGGCTGGGTCAGACACTCCGTCGTAAGGTACGAACCGCGGGACGGAGAACTTCTTGGACAATGGGGTCTCCTAGATATCCCGCGTGAAAGGGGAGGCCCCCAGATCGGTGGGGCCGCAAATTTCTTGTGGTCCCGCATCTCCAAGTTATGCTGAAGAGCCAGCTTGATACGCTTGTCGAGCCGCTCCTGCTCGCCATCCTTCTCTGGTGTCGGTGCTCTTGGCTTCCGTTTCGAATGGTCTCGACTGTGATGGCTATGAGCTCGTCCGTCGCGGCCACGATGACTTCGTCTGTTGCTCGAGCCTTCGTCGTGGGCCTGCCTGCGCTTTTGATCCAAAAAGGCTCTTAGATCCTCGCGGGAGGGCTGGACTGCCTTGCTCGGGGTGGCTCTCCTCTCGCTTTGGGGCCCGGAGGGCTGCCCTGCTGAGGCGGCTCCTGCTGCTCTCAGTTGCTGCTGGAGTTAGCGGATTATCATGTCCTGCTTCTGGATTAGGGCATTTTGAGCTGCGATGTCCCCTCCGTCATCGGGAGGTCGTGCACGGCGTGGCTCATCCACTGCCACAGCTTTATCTTTGCGAGGACGCTCGTGTCGACGCTCGTCCCGTCGGGGAGGCGTGACTTCCTCGCCTGAGAGCGAGGCCTCTAGCCCCTCTTAGAAGGGAATCTTGACCAAGAGCTGCGAACCTAGGCGCCCCTCGCCTGCAGACGCGCTAAGCACCACTCCGGACCGTCCTTGAGGAGGGGCGTCCGTCGACGGGCCCGGTCACTCGAGCATTGCTCTTAGAGACTCTCCGCCTTTCTTAGCTTTTGGAGGCATGGTATCTGGTAAGATTGAGAAGGTTGGGATAGTGCTTTCCCACAGACGGCGCCAATTGTAAGTGCAAAAAATAACGACTCACAAGATTAGGGGTGCCTGATAGGACTTATCCAAGGAGATTAGGAAGATCTGCTGCCTCAAAGCCTGAAAGGGAAGAACAAACAGTCAGAGGACCCTGGCCCGGGCGGCGCAAGGCTCTCCGATGCCTAAGTCAGTATGTGAACTGGAACAAAGAAAGGAGAGGAAGAAGAGAGGCAGAATAACGACTCTCAAGTGTGTCGGTTGCGTACCTTGCTTGCGGAATGGGATCCTATTTATAGAGGACTCTTGATGATATTTTGGATGATATTTTGGTGTGGGTCCCTTGATTTGATAGGGGAGGCCTTATCAGCCCACAAAGCAATAAATGCGGTCCATTCCAGCCCACATTGCATTTAATGCCAGTCGGATCAGCCCACATTGCATTTAATGCATGTGATGTTGGGCCAGATCATGTTGGACGCCTTTGGCGGTAGAGGTCCCATCGGATCCATCCTCAGGCCTTGCCCTGATTTGGCTACAGCCGCTGGATGCCGCCCTGTCAGAGATCTGGCGAAGATTGCGGACGGCTGGATGTCGCATCTGCCCGACTGGCTCGCGCCCCTATTCTGCTACGTGTCTGATGACGTGGCGGACGTGGGGCGCGAGTGGGGATTTTCCTTTGTTTCGGCTTCCGTCCCGGCTCCTTTGACCGTGGTCAAGCTCTTTAGCCGAAGTGGGCCCCCGGTAGCCGAGCTCGGCGCTAGCGGTCAAAGTCTGTCTGATTTCGGCAGAGGCCTCTGTCCCAGCAGCCGAGGCGAGTCCGGGTGGCACGTGGAAGGCACGTGAGAGAGTACTTAGTCACATCTTATAACCATGATTAGCGTAATCTGGAGTTTTGAAAATCTCCCCACACAAGTACAACATCATTGGATGCTCCTTTTTCGTTTGTGCTGTAAGATATTTGCTGAATCCTTAATTATTTTTTTTTGTTCTATAGTTGTCTGTCACATCCTTTCTTTTTTAAGTTTTAGTAAGAGCCCCATTTTACACACTATACATGTTCTTACCGGGCTGATATTTGCATTTTTTACGTTGCATTGATTTATTGCATTTTGCAGCTGTGGGGTTGTCAAGGTGTTTTACCAATGTAAAATTGATCGAGCATATGATTAAGAATGGGAGTAATGTGGAGGAATGGTGAGCCGTACCCGCTGCAGTGCAACACTTACCTATGACATTAGAAACTCAGAGATCAAAACAGCAAATAAAAACAGGGAAATTATATTAAAAAGTGGGTCTGAAATCATTTAATTTCGCTCAAATTGGTGGAGGTCCCATCAATGGAACTCTTTAATATCTGTACTCCACTGATAGTTGGCTAGTAGCATAGCCCCTATTTTGCTTTTCTCCGTGCAAACACCGTGGGAGCATTACGATAGTACCTTGCATGTCTTGTTTTCCTGCATCATTTGAGTAGACCACTTTTTAATCCCTCCATTGTATGGTGTGCTTCAGCCAAATTCCAATCCAATGGAAGGGAGAGTTGGTGTTAAACTCGCTCAAACAAAATTTGAACCTACTTTTAAGCAAACTAAAAGAAAAAATAAATAAATAAAAGAAAAGATGATTGTTGTCCTACCGGATACCACCCATCCACTTGGGTGTTGGTTCATTGGTACGCATAAGATGCTGGTTTTGCTCTCTACGCCTGTGTTTGACGCCCCCATATTTACTAATTAGGTGCACATATATTGTGGGGTTGTGTGTGCCGTGAGGATTAGAAAGAAAAATAAAAATAAAAAGAAACATTTACCCATAAGATGACAAAGATAAGAAAGCATTAGATGATGACAAAGATAAGCAATGACTAGGGTTTCTCAGCAAAACCAAGGCAACATCGATTGGTTGTAAAGTGCATGATTTAGATAATTAGCGAGGCCTCCACTTAAGATTGTTGCTTACCAACAATTAAATTCAAGAACATAATAACCATTGGGTCAATTTGCACCAGAAAAGGGGTGGTCCAGATCAAGTAGAACACAGGTCCAATGATTGCTTTAAATTGTCAATTAAAGGCTCCAACTTGGAATATTCCTGAATTGATATATATTGATGCTAATCTTTACCTAACAATCATGGAAAAAGACCTAAACAAAATTTCCAATGATAATCCTATAGGTCTGAACTTGGATTGTTTATGATCATTAATTGTAAGGCATGTCTTTTTATAAAAGTTTTGAAATTCATGTCGGGTGGATGTCTGAAAATTTTAATTGCTTGATTTTTGTAATGCTGCCGAATTCTTCTATTCCCAAATTCCTTATTTTAATCATATTGGAATTTCTTTCCTGAGAACCTCATGGATCCTAAGTCCCATAAATCCCATATTCAATAACTACTAGAAATTAAGAAAAGCATTGTACGGAACCCACTTTGATTCAAACTCACTAGACTTTTCATCGATGTATAAGTATTATACTGTACATATATTTGTCCCACTTTGTCACAAAATGCAGGATTCATACACGGCCACATTTAGAAATTAAGAAAAGAATCTTTACAAACCCCAAGATATGGAATCTACTTGGATCCAATATGAAGACATCCATATGTGGGTGCCATGTAGTCGGAAAATACAAAAGCCACATGAGGGGCCCTGCTGAAATGACTCTTGGGAAAGCCGAAGGTCGACCACAAAGCCGCCAAAATCCTGGAAATCCCAAATGTTTGCTGGATCTGGAGATAATTAATTTTGGGCCTTTTGAAATGCAGGATTCTTAGATTTTCAAAATTATGCTAAATAAGTAGAAAGTTTCTGACGAGAAATTTGGAATTCGTTGAGTTGAAGTTCCTATAAAAATTATTGTAAATAAATAATTAAAGATTATAGCAATGATAAATTTATTAAATTTCCTCCACCAATCATTTCTGCCAAAATTCCGAGGCTTCAGTAGAGGCAGCATAAATATTTTTTAATACTCCCCCTCGGGTGGAGCCTACTCCTCAACACTCTCCCTCAGGTAAAACCTCGTCGGTGCACTTTTGGGGATGCCTTTTTTTTCCAACTCCGAGTTGTTTCTCTTGGATTCAAACTCGCAACAGACAGACTCTTATACCATATTAAATTTTCTCCACTAACCATTCATACCAAAACCCTAAAGATTTAGTAGAGGTAGCATAAATACTTTTCAATACTCCCCTCAAGTGGATCCCACTTCTCAACAGAATTGAAATTGAGAGGTTGATTAATTTAAATCTTAGGATATGGTGGGCCCGTTGGAAGAAATGTTTCATATAACTGCCGCTTGTGACTAGCAGAGAGTTGTTTGCCCATCCTGGTAAAAACCTTTCCCTCAAGGAAGCTTGGGATCTCATCAGGTTTAGACGAGATACTATGGAGTGGGCCCCTCTAGTCTGGAACTCCTTCTTGCAACCCAGAATTTTCATCTTTGCCTGGAGGTTGATGCTTTGCAAAACTCCAACTCAAGACTGGGCTCAATCCATTGGATTTAATCTTGCTTCTCGGTGTTGTCTGTGTGAAAACAGTTTGGAGTCAGTCCTGCACCTCTTCTTTCAATGCTCTTTTGCTTCCTCCATTTGGAACTGGATCCTCCTTGCCGCAGGGGTGAGGCTGGCTGCTATCTTATCCCCCACCAAGATATGGTTTGACATTTCCCATAACAGTGAAAAGTGTAACACGTCGACCCGCCTTAATCTCGTTTTAGAGTTAATTAATTTAGTTTAATTGCTTA
This sequence comes from Litsea cubeba, assembly GCA_012931725.1. NCBI lineage: Eukaryota > Viridiplantae > Streptophyta > Magnoliopsida > Laurales > Lauraceae > Litsea > Litsea cubeba. The sequence continues at coordinate 53,098,674 of CM022946.1, forward strand.
ATGGATGTTTTGATTGTGATTAGACTTGATTAGGTAGAATTAGTGGGGTTTGACCATTTACTAGGTAGATTATGACTTTTGGAGTGTTTGGGTTTTGTGTGTATTTAGAAATTTTGAGTTTTTAATGCATTGCATAGTGCATTTCATGGATTGTTATTTGCATACTTTGGCACATTCGTTTTGGATTCCATTAGGCCCATTCTCAGCCCATTCACTTAACCTAGGCCCTTTCTTGAGATTTTCAGTCATTTTGTGGACTTGCATGCAGTGCAGGGAGAACTTTGCTTATAAAAGAACCCAACCCAGCCATTTCTTCTTTTCTTCTTCTTTCCTTCTCCATTTCTAGCAGCTGAGAGCTTATCTACTCTTCCATTTTTCTTCTTCCTTCATTACTCCCAGCTGAATCATCTCCTTCTACCACTCCATCTTCTTCATTTCCTTGGCAAGAAGATCATCTACTAAGCTCAAGAACCTCACCCATTTCTACATTTTCTTGCTCTTGGTAAGCTTCATCCTTAATAATGATTTCCTTTTTATTTACTTCAGTTCTAGGATGTGAGATTTCGTGCATGCATCATCTTCTTCCTCATTCATTTTCTTTCATTTCGTTTTCACCATTTTAGGTGCATTTTGAGCTTGCATTTTGGGGGTTTTTATCTTGGAAAGCTTATTGGGTATTTGAGTGGTTCTAGCTTGGATTTCCAGCACCAAAGGCAAGTTAAATCATATACATTTGTATACATGCTTCTCTATTTGATTCATGGATATGTTTAATCATGTAGAAACCCTTCTTCTTGCTCAAGGATAGATCTTTTGAATGACTGGTTTTTATTAATGTTAATGGGATTGGTTGTTGATTTTGTGAGCGTTTTGGAAGCTCAACGACACCCATTTTGTAGTGTTGGAAACCTGGAATGAATGCCTTGAATGGCCTGGAAGAGACAGAGAAGATACAGATTTTCGGACACAGAGATTTGACAGTTCGCTCGAGCGAGCGTGAGTGCACGCTCAAGCGAAGGGCTCTCTAGGAGAGTCCGCTCGAGCGAACTTTGGTCCGATCGAGCGGACTGCTCTCTGTTTGGGGTCCGCTCGAGCGACCATCCAGACGCTCGAGCGAACCTGATGCCTGCAGTGTGCAGATTTCCAACGACCATAACTTTTTAACCGTATGTCCGTTTTTTGAGATCTACATACCATTTGAAAGCTCATGATGTGTAGAACCCAACAACAAGTGAATCTTAAAAAAGAATAAATGTTGGACTTTACATAATTATGACGCATGGATGTTTCCATGAGCCAAATATTGAACCGTAGCTTGTTTTAGCTAATTGGCCCGATAGATGGACTCGTAGAATGTGCACCCTGAACTTTTATCATGACTAATGGGTTTGTTTAATTGTGGATATGGATTGAGCAACCATACCCACAAGGGGCCTTGTATTCTTCGGATTATAACCGAACCAAATGTGTTCTATTAAGGGATTCGACATTCAAATTATGTAACGCCAAGGGGTCCTTTGTAGCCTAATAATGTCGAAATTCTTAATACTACCCCGAGTTGGACGGTGAAGACCACATGTGTTCCCAAGACCGTAGGCCTGGCTTGATTTTTTTCTTGATTCGGAATATAATATCTCTGTACATGCATTGCATTTCGTTTCTTGTATTCCAGTATGACTTGTTCATGCTTGTGTTAGTTACGTATATTCTGTTACATATCTGTTATATTGTATGTGTTTCTGACTCCGTTCAGTTATTCTTCTGCAAGTTCTGATTTTGTTATTTATATGATCAGTCCTGTATCTGTCCTGTATATATATATACATCCTGCATCTGATTATCTGTTCTGTTATTTTGTTAAACTATATATTGTATTCCATGAGTCGGCACCACTTAGCTTTGACCCTATCTAAGACGGAATCGGCTAAGTGTGGGTTTAGTATATATTCTGGCCCTCTGCAGATGGAAAATTATTCTAAAGGTTGACCGGCACCCTAGGTCCATGATGGAGAATTCTGGGTACGTCTGTCTCCTAGTGGCACTGCCCTGTTCTGTTCTGTTCTGTTTCTGCTCTCATTTTACTTTCATATTATATGATTAATTTGAGAGAATATAGCTTATGTGGATGTGCCAACTAGTTCTGTTAGTATGTATATCTGTTATCTATGACTCGTATGTTTCATGCTAATTCATCCATTGATCTGCCTAGTGATCATTTCTTGATCTCATATAATTTATATTGGTCTGACTGTTCACTTGACACATGTTATATGGACTGTATATGTTTATCTTGCTTAGCTTAGTCTAATGGTGCTACACTTGGCTTTACAGGTGCATACATCGATACCATTGCCCCGGAGATCCTTGAGGAAGAGGAATCTCCCCATAACGTAGTAGAATGGACTCTTGATGATGTCTTCTAGACATCCATACGATGAGATTGGACGATAAACGAACCATGGACCGTGGCTTGGGTTGCCACATCTTTTGTAGTAGATTAATGAACTTGTTTAGCTTTTGGGATTGTAAACTTTAACTTAACTTACTTCTTCTCTCTCTATCTCTTGAACTTGAACTTGAAAATTTAATCTATGCTTATGGACTCTTATGCTCTATATTTTGGTACATGATAAATTATGGATGGATTTCTATTTGAAAAAATTGTACAGGTTATGAAAATTTTAACCTCACACGTAAATCCTGTGGGTGAAACTCTGTTCGTGGGGACCAAGGGTCAACCTATTTGACTCGAATCCCCACGCGGGCGTGTGTCGCGCCTCGGGATGTGCGAAATCTTGGGCTCCGGGCGTGACAACAAGCTTGCAAGGAAAGGTGCATCCTCTATTTTTTTTTCTCCACCATTTATGTAATTTGGAAATGTAGGAACGACCATACCTATAGAAATTTTAGAGCTTCTCAGACGAAGGCCAATTCCTACTTGACTGAGCTCCTCTTTTCCTCTCTCAGTCAAATTGACAAGCCTTTTTCTGGCAGGCCTCTAAAGGCTTTTTGTAGTTTTCTTTTTTATTCTCCTCTGTTAGAGAACAGATAGCTAGACTACACCAAAAACGGGAAATTGGAATGGATTATCGTTCATAATCCGTCTGTTCTTAATCCGTTCCAATTTCCTGTTTTTGAAACGGATTAACGGATTAGGAACGGATTAATGGATTAGGAACAGACGGATTTGGAACGGTAATCCGTTCCAATTTCCTATTTTTGGTGTAGTATTTTTGGTCTTTTCTTTTTCCTCTTTTCTCTTTCTTCTTATCTTGTTTCGTGGCCTCTTTTGGCTGCCCTGTGTAACTGGCTTTCCGGCCTTTGTTCCCCTCTTTTCTCTTTAATTCAATTGCCTTTTAGCAAAAAAAATCATATAGAGGTTGGGATAACCAAACATAGAAAATCAGTCTAACAAAAATATAGTGTTACATTCCATGAAAATTTATCCATCAGTAGCATCTTCTACTGGGAAATTCAGCAATTCTCCTGTTTGTACTCAGCCAACATAAAGTATAAGTAATAAGTACCTTTATTGTATTACATCTCCTTAGCTATAGCAATTGCATAAGGAAGAAAGCAGAAATATTCTTCCCCAAGCATATATTATAACATCCATCCAGGAATGAAACCGTTGGAGCTTTGTCCGGTGTTGGCTGCTGTTACTTGATCTGCACAGACCGGATGGTATCTGCATGCAAAAGGAAAAAAAAAAAAACTCAAATGATTTTTTTTTTAAAGTACATTAGTAACTTCTCCAATGAGTTGAAGGAAAAAACAAGCAGTGAAAGCCGTCTCCAATGCAAGTTCAAAAAATAGACAGCTTTCTCCACCTTTTCTTATGAGGCAAACAGACCCTAAAAGGGGTATTTGGATGTAGAGCAAAAATATGGAAAACAAAAATGGAGGGAACAGTCTACAGTAAAATACTTAATAGCAGACAATTTTCTCCACATTTTCTTCTAATTGGAACAGACCCTAAGCAACTCCGTCTCTCACTTTGCTGCCTTAGAGTTGCTCAATTGGTTAGCAACTTCATCTCTCACCCAGCATACCCGGGGCTCCATCTTTGGGTATACTGCCCTCTTTCTATATGGGTGGGCGAACTCTTCTACAGATACTTCAAAATGGGCAACGTAACATATTGTATCGTATCCAACACTTCAGTTTTTATGAGTAAAATCGATGTCCCTTGCATGTTGTTGAGGTCAACGTCCACCCTCGCTCCTGAGCAGTCATAATTGTGGTAGGGCCCTCGCCCTCACCATAAAACTATGGTTGTGCCGTTTCCTATCACCAATTGGTTTTGGGATAAGTGGTAACTCAATGGGGTGTACGTAAGATCCTACAAGTGGTATCAAAGTCTGGTAGGTCAGGTGTTCGAGTTACGGGACATGCGTTTTGTAAGTTCGCAGCAGGAGTCTCGACGGGTTTGCCCTCGAGGGAGGGATTGTTGAGGCCAACGTCCACCCTTGCTCTTGAGCGGTCATAATTGTGGTCGAGCCCTCACTCTCACCATAAAACTATTTTTGTGCCGTTTCCTATCACTAATTGGTTTTAAGATAAGCGGTAGCTCAATTGGTGTAAGATCCTACACGTGTTCCTGCCATATCCATGCTGTATCTAAGCATCATAGCTTCCCATGTGTATGGGCTTATCTCATGGGTTCCAACCCCCTTGGTCGAGATACCAAAAATGATGATGATAATAATAATAATAAAGACCCTAACCATCTAATTGAATGAGAAGAAAATTATGGAGAGAAAATGGGAGGCGGAGAATCCCTATTAGGTGTAGAAATAAGGAGATGTCTAAAGGTATAGAATTCCCTTTCGGAGATTCACCTCTTCTCTCAAGTAGTGATTCTTGAGTGTGTTTGGATTTGAAGAGTGTTTGAATTTGATTGGAGAAAAGATAGAGGAGAAGACCATCTTCAAACCATGGTTTTAAACACAGGGCTAATGTTAAATGATTAAGTGTCATTTTTAACAAAAAAAAAAAGTCATTGTTTAGTAGAGAAATGATTGTTTTCTTCACTTCTTTGAGGAGAAAACTGTTTCTCTTACTTGGATGAGTTGTGAATTGAATTGAGAATAAAGTACAAGGAGTTATGATTTTATTTTTAGTGGCTTGATAGGGAATCTTTTACACTTTTTTATATAAAAAGAGGATTTTTTTATCATTTAGTGAAGAAATGAGGTTGCTTCTTTATTTTTTTGAAAAAGAATGAGGAAATATTGAATTTATGTACTTTTGATATGACTGCCGGTCTTTTCTTATCTCGATAATGGAGGCTTTACCTCACCTCAATTTAATTCACCACTTAAGCCAAACACGCCCTAAAGCATTCATGAGGATAATCATTACGTTTCTCCTCTAAAAGAAATGCACAAAAGAGATTAGTGGGAGAAAGTTGTTCACTATTCTCCTCATCCAATAGGGCTCTGGGAAATTATCTTTGCATCCATTATTATTATTTTCTTGTTTAGATACGTCTTTTTCCTCCACTATCTTTGGGTACCTCTAAAGCAAGAAGAAAAATGTTAAATTCTTGTGTATAAAACTATTACGGTCGCTGTATAAAGTAACTAGATTTAACTCATTATCTTGTTTTTACCAAAAAAAAAAAAAAAAAAATAGAAGCGGAAAAAAAAAAAAAACTGATTAGCTTGAACTTTACCCTATTTGCAATGTGGGGTCGCAATCTAATGGCTGGAAGAAACCTTCTGAATTAGGAGCTTGGCGACTGTAGCTGACGTTTTCACCACTACTTTCCCATAACAGTTGATTCTGATTTTCTGTACCAGCTTCAACTAACTGCCAAAGGTTAAAAAAGTACAATATTAGGGCTAGGTATGCTTTAAATTATACGTAGTTCGACGGTGAGATTCGATGCACACAGCCATACATGCTGATGAAACGTAGCTGATCAGTAGTGTGAGAGTGAAAAGTGCATTTTCCTGTTAAGCATTTATTTTATAGTTATAATCTTGGGCATTGTTGCCATTTCTTTTTCAATTGTTCCTCTTTTTGTTTCTTCTCTGGTTAATACTCTAATACTCATGCAAATCCCCTACCAAAAAAAAAAAAAAAGCACGCACACATCCCAAATCCCTCACCACCGTCGTATAGATTGATTCCTTGATTGTTTCAATGACGAGGGAGATGCTTGACCACCTAACTATCAGTGGATTAACCTCCTATATTATTCGAGATCTTTTCTCTTTTCTAGAAAACTTATCAGTTGCTGCTTTGTTTGAAAAAAAACAAGAAAAAGAAGGTTAATGAAATGCGATGGTGTCCGAGGAGAAGCATGAATATCTTGATCAATATCGATGCAATCTATTAACATAATGTTACCTTCCTTTTTAAAGCTCTGTTTGACTCTAACAAAACCTGTTCCTGTATTAGGACCATGATTTTGCATTAGCAGCATAAAGAAGTAAAGAGATAAATGGATATTACAAATTGATCTACAATAAAACTCGTTACCTTTTGCCTAAGGTCAGAAAGCTGATCGAGCATAAATTGAGTCTGCCAAACATACCATCAGAAAAAAGACTCAAGAAAGGTTAGAAAGTATGCATCTTGAGAGAACAATGGGTTGTTCAGTTGGTTGGCAACCATGAATGTTACCTCGCTATCCAAAGATCAATCCCTGTGTATGCTATTCTTCCAACATGTGTGGGCTACGTACCTTCCCACTTGTATGAGCTCCTCTTTCCACTTGCGTGGATCTCCTTGAGTCCCATCCCCTTTGGTTGGGGTAAAAAAAGGTTTAATAATTGGTTGGGAACTTCTTTCTCACCCAAATGCTAAGGGTTCAACCCTTGGGTTCCTCTTCCAGCTAGAGTAGTCTTCTTTTCTCATAGCCAAACTTCTCGTCCCGCGGAAGTAGGGTTCTTCCCCACAGCTTGGGTCTCATGGGTCCCAGCCCCACTTGGTTGGGTAATAAAAAGAAGTATGCATCTTGAAATGTTGCAGATTATCCATGTTTTATAATATTATAATGTGATGCTTCCAGATTTGACATTTGGTTTGGCCAAATGTCATTATTTTCTGTGATAAGTGGTTTGTATCCGAATATCGCAAAACCTAAGTATGTCCAGATTGTGTTAACTTTGTCCTTTTGGGAAGCATTACTAAGGTAGTAGATCAGTTGGCGAGGCTCCTATCTTCCACATAAAAATAACTAGGGTTCATTCCATGACTGTAACGCTGATGCCTGATAGTGAGGGTCTTGGGTAAGTGTGTGTCTCGATGTGTGATTAACTACCCTTTTTGTATAGAAGAAAAAAAAAAGGGTTATTGGGATTCAAGTATGTACTGAAATTTAGGTTACCTTTGTCGTCCAAATTTGCTTCAAGGACATTTCCAGGCGATTTTCAAGTTGCTCAAGCTCCTTTAAACATAATGGTCCCAGATCTTCACCAAGAAGATTTCTACAGTTTTCCAAGTCAAGGATGACAGTAGTGAATTACTTTCCCAGATCAGAATGGGTTATGATAATGTTCTACTTTGCCAAAAATATTCAAGCTGGTTGTTTTCAATCAAATTGGGTTCAACCAGACGTAGTTAGCAAGGGAGAGGCCTCACAACTGAACCATTAATGGTGATTAGCAATATTTTTGAGGAAGTTGAAGTGGCTATTTGTAATTACCAAAGTATAAATGACTTTTTGTAAATATCTCAATCCAAGTATGGATATGCGCGAAAATCTATATTTCAAGCCATAATCTCAAGAACATTTTAAAAAAAAAAATTCGCAAAATAAATCAGGCGCAGAGAAAAATACCTTTGAGTGCGTTGTAGAACTTCGACTCTTGCTTTCAACTTTGAATATTCTTGGTAACTATTCTGCTCGAGTAATATCATCACAACAGCATAATTAGGGGGCGTAGAAAAAGAATAAACCTCTAACCATGATCAATTTACAAGATGTATATCATCGAATGCAGTGGGTACTAAGTATGTGAAGTGTCCACACGTGAAAATGACTGATGAATTAGTCCAGAGTCTCCCAAACACCAAAATAATTCAAATATCTGGTCCTCTTTCTTGTGTTGTTCAGAGAAATTGCCTACTAATTATTTCCTTTTTTTCCTTAAACCATCTTCTTTGAGTCAAAGATGAAAGGCCTAGGATTTATGTGCTTGATTTACTGGATTAAACCTGATACCACGTTAGATAAGACTGAGTGGAAAAAAGCGATGTTATGCAAATCATATGTATGGTCATTGTACGGCAGGCAGTCGATCTTTAATTTGTGGGATTGATTGTTACACCAACTTGATTACACAACAGGAATTCGAATGGACCACTTATTTCAGCCTTTCCAATGGACCACTTACTGCTAGATGATCATACAAGGAGTAAAGGATATGAAACAATATTTGGCTTCTGTGAAAGATTTGGAGCATTTATCTTATCTCTACCAATTCCTTTAGACCAGACAAGTACTGAAAATATTTTGGGAAAATCACCTCAACTTTGTGGTATGCCTGTAGAATAAAAACCTGCCTTAATCCAAAATCTTTTCAAAATACTACCAAAAGTAGAAAATTTTGTGATATCTTTACAAAAAGTTTTGAATTTCACATTCAAGGACCTACTATTCTAATTCCCCTTTAACAGTTCTTTTTATTTTAGTATGTTCTATTCCTAACTAAAGCTCTCTTTTTCCAACAGTGAGAATAGAGAGATGATCATGCTTGTATTTGTAATGTGCATTGATCACAACAAATTGGTAGATAAGGCTCCAAGCGGTTAAGACTCTTGAGGAGACTTGAATTTTGAAAATCTGTGGAGAATGGGTCAACGGGTTAGTTGAAGAGGAATGTTCAACTAGAGCTAGTAGTCTCTCTTCAATTCGGCTTGGTATTCTCAATAATCGGAAGGCATTATTTACCTTGAACTGGACTGTGGTACCAATTTGATAAATCAACTAAAAAAATCGAGGAAGAAAATGGGGTTTCAAGAGAGGAAACTTGTTCCTGATCACGAAAGCATAGAAGAACTTGATCACTGTCAAAGGACTTCAAATTTCACTCCTTGAACTTGATTTTGGAGAAGATACATGGCTGCATTTATAAGCTACACACTAAATCCGACATTAATATGATTCATTACCCTTTTAGTTTTCTAGGCAACCATACAACATGTACTACCCCGACCCGCCTTAATCTCATTTTAGAGTTACTAATTTTGATTAATAGCTTAATGAATGTTTTGTTTGCATTTGAGTTTGATTAGGTAGAATTAGTTGGGTTTGACCTTTGACTAAGTAGATTATGACTTTTGGAGTATTTTGGGTTTTAGTATGTCTTTGAAAATTTTTAGATTTTAAGTGCATTGCATAAAGCATAGTTTGGGCTTTGATTTTCATGTTTTGACCCGAGTCATTCAGACCCAAACTGACTCAAATTCGGATCCCCCTTGGCCCAAATACCAGCAGGAATCCCTTTTGTTACATTTTAATCATAAATCTGGGTTTGCATGCAAAGCCTAGAAAAGTTTCATTTAAAGTCTTATCTCCAACGATTCTCTTCTCTTCTTCCTTCATTTCTAGCAACTGAAAACTTCCTTCATCTCCTTCACCTCTTCACCGAATTTTCTCAAGATTGAATGGTTGGTGACCTTGCATGTGAGATTTGGGGACTCTATCTTCATCTTCCTCTACAAGATCTATAATCTCTCTCAAGCTTCTTCCTTTTTAATCTTCTCCATCGGTAAATTTCCATCTTCCTTTCCCTTGCTTTTGCTTCAAATCAGTGAGATGATGTTACAATTCGTGCATGCATCTTCTTGTCCCTCATTTTCATTTTTAACCATTGTAGGACTTCATCTTCTCCATTACATTGGGCGGTTTTTCTTTTGGAGAGCTTACTTTGGAAATAGAGATTGAGTATAGCTTGGATTTGTGATTTTTAGCTTCAAGCACTTTAAGGCAAGTAAACATTTATAAGAATGTGCATGTTATTCTTTATTTATGATTCTTGCAATAGATCTCATTCTAGATTACCCAATTCCAGCTCATTTTTGTTCTTGCTTAAAAATTGATTTAGATTTGTAAATGGGTATGGTTTGATGTATTTTTGGTCAAGAGAATGGATGTTTATGTTTAGAGAGCATTTGTGGCTCATCTTGCTAGTTTTTTATCATTGGAATGGACTACAATGGTTGTAGGGGAAGCCAAGAGGGACAAAACAGCCATGTCACAGCCTCTCCGAACCTTAGCAGTAACCACCCTCGCTCTAGCGAGCTTCCACCTCGCTCTAGTGAGCTCGCTCTAGCGAGCAAAAGAGCCCCCTGGCAAAGAGCATTCTCGCTATAGCGAGCTCCCGGCTCGCTATAGCGAGAGGGCCCACTGGGCCTGGCAAGCCAAACTTCAAATGGCTATAACTTTTGACTCGTATGTCCGATTTTGACATTCTTTATATCGTTGGAAAGCTCTTGAAGAGTAGAATCCAATAGTCCTTGCATATTATTGATTTGAGGTTTGGGACTTAAGAGGATATTGGATTTTAAATAAATCTTGGCAACCGGAGGGTACCGCGAGCCAAGTGTTGAACCGTAGTATGTTCAGATTATTTTGGCATGATAGTTGGACTTTAAGGTTGGATCCCTTAAACTTTAATCATGCCAAATGAACTTGTAATGTCATGTGGGTGCGGTGTGAGCAACCGTACACCCACAAGGAACCTCTTGATCTTCGTATTTATGATCCGAACCAAATGTGTTATACTAAGGGATTCGGCATCCAAATTAAGTAACGCCAAGGGTTTCTTTGTAGCCCAATGATTCCGGAATTCTTAGTACTACACTGAGTTGGACGGTGAAGACCACGAGTGTTCCCAAGACCGTAGGCTTGGCTTGATTCATATCTTGATTCCGTATATGATATATGTACATGCATTGCATTCCGGATTCAGTATTCTAGTATGACTTGATCATACTTCTTTTTAGTTATGTATGCCCTATGTATGCACCTGTTTATATTATGTATGTTTTCCGCTTCTGTTCAAGACCGTAGGCTTGACTTAATTCATATCTTGATTCCGTATATGATATATGTACATGCATTGCATTCCGGATTCAGTATTCTAGTATGACTTGATCATACTTCTGTTTAGTTATGTATGCCATGTGTATGCACCTGTTTATATTATGTATGTTTTCCGCTTCTGTTCAGTTATATCTGTAATAGGTTCTGATTTTTGTATTATTATATGATCTGTCCTGTATCTGTTCTGTATCTGTTTTGATAATCTGTATTTTGCATTCCATGAGTCAGCGCCACTTGGCTTCGACCCTATCTAAGTCGGACCCGGCTAAGTGTGGGTTTAGTATATTTCTGGCCTTCTACAGATGAAAAATTATTCTGAGGGTTTACCGGCACCCTAGGTCTACGATGGAAAATTCTGAGTACCTCTGTCTTCTAGTAGTACCGCCTTGTTCTATTCTGATATTCTGCTCTCCCTTTACTTTCATGTTTACATGATTAAATTGAAAGAATTTAGCTAATGTGGATGTGCTAACTAGTTCTGTTATTTTGTATATTTGTTATTCTTGATTCGAATGTCTCACGTTTATTCATGCTCGGATTGCCTAGTGTACGCACTTGACCTCATATGATTTATGTATATGTTCAGATATTCTTTTGCCACATGTTATATGAATTATATATGCTTACCTTGCTTAGCTTAGTCTAATGGTGCTACACTTGGCGTTACAGGTGAATACAACGATGCCATTGCCCCGGAGATCCTTGAAGAAGAGGAATCTCCGCACCGTGTAGCAGAATGGACTCCTGATGATGTGTTCTAGACATCCACTCGATGAGAAATGGACGTTAAATTACCCATGACCGTGGCTTGGACTGCCACATCTTTTGTAGTAGCTTAAAAACTTGTTTAGCTTTTGGGATTGTAAACTTTAACTTAACTTACTTCTCTTCTCTTGAACTTAAATTTGAACTTTAATCTATGCTCATGAACCTTATGCTCTATATCTTGATGGTTATGGAATTATAGGAATATATTTGGATATCAATTTGACAAAATTATACAGGTGAAAAGTACAGATACATGGATTTATAAATGTCACGCGTGATATCCTGTGGGTGAAATCCGTTCGTGGGGACCAAGGGTCAAGTAGTTTGACTCGAATTCCCACGCGGGCGTGTGTAGCGTCTCGGGATGTGTGAAATCTCGGGCTCGGGGCATGACATACGTAAGTTGGTATCAGAGCGTATGTTGTTGTAAGAGTATTTAAAATACTTAGAACTTTAGGGCACGATGTCAGGACTCGATAAGACGTTTGGGGCACCAGTTCTTTTGGTTTTTCCTAGGGTTTGTTAATTAGTGGTGCTAACCCAATTGTTTCACAGAAAATGCCCCCACGAAGGACTGCCCGAAACAGCGTGAGGCCGCCAGAGTTAGTCCAATTTCAGGTCCCGCCTCTCCTCTAGGCATTGCTTGCAAAGCGGGGACAATAGATACCGCAATAACAACAACAACCAGCTCAGAGGCCACCTCAGCAACATCTGCAGAGGCAAGCCTAGGCAACTAGGTCAAGGACAACAGAGGCAAGGACAACAAAGGCAGCAACCACAGCAGTGCCCGAATGCAACAAGACGTATTTATGCCATGACCAACGAAGAAGCTGAAGCTGCAAATACTGTTGTAGAAGGTAAGCTGTTTGTTTGTGAACATGAAGCTAGAGTTTTGTTTTATCCTAGATCCACACACTCTTTCATTGCACCGCACTTTGCTATGACGATTGGAGGTAGACCCGAGCAGTTGCAGGTTGTACTTGCGATTGTTACTCCGGTAGGCAGGAGAGTAGTTTGTGATTTGTTTTACCCGCAGTGTAGAGTGCAGATAGGTGAGTTGGTGATGCCTGCAGATTTGATAGTCCTAGCTATGCACGATTTTGTTGTTATTCTAGGAATGGATTGGCTAGCGAAGTATCGTGCTTGTATGGATTGTTTTCACAAGACTGTGACCTTCAGGATAGATGAGTCTAGTGCAGGAGTTATCTTTGAAGGGTCTAAGAAGAGACTAGATGTCAGAATAATTTCAGCTCTTAAGGCAGAGAGACTAATCTATAGTGGTTGTGAAGGGTTCATAGCTTTTGTCACTGAAGATAAGCAGCCTAAGCAGTTAGAAGATATTCTAGTAGCTTGTGAATTCCCGGATGTCTTTCCGGATGAAGTACCTGGTTTGCCACCGATTAGGGAGATAGATTTTACGATTGAGTTAGTGCCGGGGACAGCCCCAATCTCTAGAGCGCCTTACAGGATGGCACCTATAGAACTTAGAGAATTGAAAATTCAATTGGAAGAATTGCTTGATAAGGGTTTTATTCGCCCTAGTGTTTCTCCTTGGGGAGCTCCAGTTTTATTTGTGAAGAAGAAAGATGGCACCTTAAGGTTGTGTATTGACTATAGGCAGCTTAATCAAGTGACCATAAAGAACAAATATCCACTGCCTAGGATTGATGAATTATTTGATCAATTACAAGGTGCAGCTCATTTCTCGAAGATTGATCTTAGGTCCGGTTATCATCAGTTGAGGATTAGAGATCAAGATATTTCTAAGACAGCTTTCCGGACAAGGTATGGACATTATGAGTTCTTAGTTATACCTTTTGGATTAACAAATGCACCAGGAGTTTTCATGTCATTGATGAACATAATCTTTGCCCCATACTTGGACCAATTTACAATTGTTTTTATTGATGACATCTTGGTGTACTCTAAGTCTAGGGAAGATCATGCAGAGCATCTGAGGACTTCATTGCAATTGTTGAGAGACAATCAGTTATATGCGAAATTGAGCAAATGTGAATTTTAGTTGGAGCAAATAGCTTTTCTTGGGCATATAATCTCTAAGGAAGGTTTCGCAGTTGACACAGCTAAGGTAGAGGCAGTAGTAAATTAGCAAAGCCCGAAGAATGTAGCAGAGGTCAAAAGTTTCTTAGGATTGGCCGGATACTACAGGAGATTTGTCGAAGGACTTGCTAAGATTTCAGCTCCATTAACTAAGTTGACTAGGAAGAATATCACTTTTATTTGGACTCCAGATGAAGCTAGTTTTCAGTTGCTTAAGGAGAAGCTCACTACAGCCCCAGTGTTGACTTTACCAACTGAGAGCGGAGGATTTGTGATCTATACTGATGCTTCGAAAGTTGAATTAGGTTGTATTTTGATGTAGAATGGCAAGGTAGTGGCTTATGGATCTAGGCAGTTAAGAGAATATGAGAAGAACTACGCCACGCATGACTTGGAGTTAGCGGTGGTAGATTTTGCCTTGAAACTTTAGAGACATTATTGTTATGGAGAGAGATTTGAAGTTCATTCCGATCATAGGAGTTTACAGTATCTTTTCTCGCAACAAGATTTGAATCAGAGGCAACGTCGCTGGTTGGAGTTAATGGCTGATTATAACTTTCTGATTCGGTACTTTCCGGGCAAAGGGAATGTAGTGGCAGATGCGTTGAGCCGGAAGTCAGGCACTTTGGCTAGTTTGTGCGGAGAATGGGATTTGATTGAGACTTTTAGAGGTTTAGTTGTTGAGATAGAACTGGTTGGTGAGAAGGTTATGTTGGCATCTATGTCAGTTTCAGAACCGCAGTTGATTCAGCAGATTAAAGATGGCCGTTTTCAGGATCCCGAGTTGGTCAGGATTAGAGACAGGATTGCAGATAAGCCAGATTTCAGACTTAAGGATGGTGTTTTGTATTTCCGGGATAGGTTGTGTGTGCCTAATGTTGGAAATCTTAAGGATCAAATTATGGCAGAGGCGCATCATGCACGGTACACTTTGCATCCCGGTAGTACTAAGATGTACCAGAATTTACGAGGTCGATTTTGGTGGAACAGCATGAAGAGAGAGATTGCTGGACTTGTTTCGAGATGTTTGACATGCCAGAAGATCAAAGTGGAACATAGAAAGCCTCCAGGACTTCTAAAGCCATTGAAGAGACCCAAGTGGAAATGGGAGCACATTACGTGGATTTTGTGTCAGGATTGCCAGAGACTTCAAGACACAACAATACTATTTGGGTGATCGTAGACAGATTGACTAAGTCTGCACACTTTGTGCCTTTCAGAACAGGAACCAAGATGCATACGATAGCGGATATGTTCATTAAGGAGATTGTTCGATTGTATGGGATTCCAGCTTCGATTGTGTTAGATAGAGATAACTGATTTATTTCGAGATTTTGAACTTCATTCCAGCAAGCTATGGGCACTCAGTTGACTTTCAGCACGGCAAACCATCCGCAGACTGATGGACAATTGGAGAGGACGATCCAGACTCTTGAAGACATGTTCAGAGCGTGTGTTTTGGACTACAAGATAGAATGGGATCAAGATTTGGCTTTGTGCAGTTCGCGTACAATAACAGCTTTCATGCGAGTATCGGTATGGCACCGTTTGAAGCTCTTTATGGTAGGAGGTGCAGATCACCGCTTTGTTGGGAAGAAGTTGGAGTCAGAAGCTTTCATGGACCAACTATTATTGGTGAGACTAGTGCAAAGGTCAAACTTGCTTATGAACGATTGAAGACAGCTCAGAGTAGGCAGAAGAGTTACGTGGATCACCGACGTAGAGATCTCGAGTTTCAAGTGGGAGACAAGGTGTTCCTCAAAGTTTCACCGATGAAGGGCACCATTCGGTTTGGGCAGAAAGGCAAGTTGTCACCGAGATACATTGGACCGTTCGAGATTCGCAGCAGAGTCAGAGACTTGGCCTATAGATTGATATTACCTCCTAACCTTGCAGCTGTACATGATGTTTTTCATGTGGCCATGTTAAGGAAATATGTTCCAGACTCGTCGCATGTCATTGAGTATGAGCCTTTGGAGATTTGAGCAGATGTGACTTAGGATGAGAAACCTTCGCGCATAATTGACGTCAAAGAGTAGGTGTTGCGTACCCGGACAATTCGTTCGGTGAAGATCTTGTGGGAGCACCATGGTCCAAAAGAAGGTACGTGGGAGCTAGAGGAGCACGTCATGAGGAAGTATCCTCATCTCTTGACCGATGTACGATTTACATTTAGAGGACCAAATGTCCTAAGGAGGGGAGGATGTAATACCCTGACCCGCCTTAATCTCATTTTAGAGTTAACTAATTTTGATTAATAGCTTAATGAATGTTTTGTTTGCATTTGAGCTTGATTAGGTAGAATTAGTTGGGTTTGACCCTTGACTAAGTAGATTATGACTTTTGGAGTATTTTGGATTTTAGTGTGTCTTTGAAAATTTTTAGATTTTAGGTGCATTTCATAAAGCATAGTTTGGCCTTTGATTTTCATGTTTTGACCCGAGTCATTCAGACCCAAACTGACCCAAATTCGGATCCCCCTTGGCCCAAATACCAGCAGGAAGCCCTTTTGTGACATTTTAATCATAAATCTGGGTTTGCATGCAAAGCCTAGAAAAGTTCCATTTAAAGTCTTATCTCCAACGATTCTCTTCTCTTCTTCCTTCATTTCCAGCAACTGAAAACTTCGTTCCTCTCCTTCACCTCTTCACCGAATTTTCTCAAGATTGAATGGTTGGTGACCTTGCATGTGAGATTTGGGGACTCTTATCTTCATCTTCTTCATCTTCCTCTACAAGATCTATAATCTCTCTCAAGCTTCTTCCTTTTTAATCTTCTCCATTGGTAAATTTCCATCTTCCTTTCCCTTGCTTTTGCTTCAAATCAGTGAGATGATGTTACAATTCGTGCATGCATCTTCTTGTCCCTCATTTTCATTTTTAACCATTGTAGGACTTCATCTTCTCCATTACATTGGGGGGTTTTACTTTTGGAGAGCTTACTTTGGAAATAGAGATTGAGTATAGCTTGAATTTGTGACTTTTAGCTTCAAGCACCTTAAGGCAAGTAAACATTTATAAGAATGTGCATGTTATTCTTTATTTATGATTCTTGCAATGGATCTCATTCTAGATTACCCAATTCCAGCTCATTTTTGTTCTTGCTTAAAAATTGGTTTTAGATTTGTAAATGGGTATGGTTTGATGTATTTTTGGTCAAGAGAATGGATGTTTATATTTAGAGAGCATTGATGGCTCATCTTGCTAGTTTTTGATCATTGGAATGGATTACAATGGTTGTAGGGGAAGCCAAGAGGGACAAAACAGCTCTGTCACAGCCTCCCCGGACCTTGGCAGTAACCACCCCAGCTCGCTTGAGCGAGAAAAAGAGCCCCCTGGTAGAGAGCATTCTCGCTAAAGCGAGCTCCCAGCTCGCTATAGCGAGAGGGCCCACTAGCCCCGGCAAGCCAAACTTCAAATGGCCATAAGTTTTGACTCGTATGTCCGATTTTGACGTTCTTTATATCGTTGGAAAGCTCTTGAAAGGTAGAATCCAATAGTCTTTGCATATTATTGATTTGAGGTTTGGGAATTAAGAGGATATTGGATTTTAAATAAATCTTGGCAACCGGAGGGTACTGCGAGCCAAGTGTTGAACCGTATTATGTTTAGATTGTTTTCGCATGATAGTTGGACTTTAAGGTTGGATCCCTTGAACCTTAATCATGCCAAATGGACTTGTAATGTCATGTGGGTGCGGTGTGAGCAACCGTACACCCACAAGGAACCTCTTGATCTTTGTATTTATGATCCGAACCAAATGTGTGATACTAAGGGATTCGGCATCCAAATTAAGTAACGCCAAGGGTTTCTTTGTAGCCCAATAATTTCGGAATTCTTAGTACTACACTGAGTTGGACGGTGAAGACCACGAGTGTTCCCAAGACCGTAGGCTTGGCTTGATTCATATCTTGATTCCGTATATGATATATATACATGCATTGCATTCCGGATTCAGTATTCTAGTATGACTTGATCATACTTCTGTTTAGTTATGTATGCCATGTGTATGCACCTGTTTATATTATGTATGTTTTCCGCTTCTGTTCAGTTATATCTGTAATAGGTTCTGATTTTTGTATTATTATATGATCTGTCCTGTATCTGTTCTGTATCTGTTTTGATAATCTGTATTTTGCATTCCATGAGTCAACGCCACTTGGCTTCGACCCTATCTAAGTCGGACCCGGCTAAGTGTGGGTTTAGTATATTTCTGGCCTTCTACAGATGAAAAATTATTCTGAGGGTTTACCGGCACCCTAGGTCTACGATGGAAAATTCTGGGTATCTTTGTCTCCTAGTAGTACCGCCCTGTTCTGTTCTGATATTACGCTCTCCCTTTACTTTCATGTTTACATGATTAAATTGAGAGAATTTAGCTAATGTGGATGTGCTAACTAGCTCTGTTATTATGTATATCTGTTATTCTTGATTCGAATGTCTCACGTTTATTCATGCTCAGATTGCCTAGTGTACGCACTTAACCTCATATGATTTATGTATATGTTCAGATATTCTTTTGCCACATGTTATATGAATTATATATGCTTACCTTGCTTAGCTTAGTCTAATGGTGCTACACTTGGCGTTATAGGTGAATACAATGATGCCATTGCCCCGGAGATCCTTGAGGAAGAGGAATCTCCCCATCGTGTAGCACAATGGTCTCCTAATGATGTCTTCTAGACATCTACTCGATGAGAAATGGACGTTAAATTACCCATGACCGTGGCTTGGACTGCCACATCTTTTGTAGTAGCTTAAAAACTCGTTTAGCTTTTGCGATTGTAAACTTTAACTTAACTTACTTCTCTTCTCTTGAACTTAAATTTGAACTTTAATCTATGCTCATGAACCTTATGCTCTATATCTTGATGGTTATGGAATTATGGGAATATATTTGGATATCTATTTGACAAAATTATACAGGTGAAAATTACAGATACATGGATTTATAAACCTCACACGTGATATCCTGTAGGTGAATTCCGTTCGTGGGGACCAAGGGTCAACTAGTTTGACTCGAATTCCCAAGCGGGCATGTGTAGCGCCTCGGGATGCGTGAAATCTCGGGCTCGGGGCGTGACACAACATTCATAAGCAGTCTTTAAATCTCACAAAAAATTTAAAAAAAACAAAAAAAAACCTTGCTTAACCAACTCAAACTTCAAAGATTTCAGAAAGAATTTCCACAGTTCAGCTTATGTTTTAACATAAGATTGTACCTGAAAGTTGTTTCAACTTCAAGTATATTAGAGGTCGTGCTCATTCTTGAAGTCATAATATACATATTATCACTATGCATGTTTGACAGAAGAAACAACTGGAGGAAATGAACTTCTAAAAGAAATATAATACAAGAGGATTCATGCTCACTCGGCTGCCGAGGCTTCGAACCCTGAGTACCTCTTCCAGTGTGTGCGGGTCCTTTCCCACATGAGTGGGCTGTCTTTTCGTATGTATGGGCTCTCTTTTTGGTCCTAGAGACCTAGCACCCTTTTGTTTGGCATACAAAAAAAAAAAAAAATACCCCGAAGAAAAGAACAAAGAATGAAAAAGAAAAGGATATGCCAGGCAGCTCATGTGCAAACAAGCGCACGCCTATTCCAATTGGGTTGTTCAACCAGTTATGGGCCAAAAAATAGTGGGCTCAAATGGCCCGTATGTGCATGGCACAAGCTATGGAGGGGCCCAGGGGGTTAGCTGAGCCCGTGGGCCAACTAGTTGTGTCTGGGTGAGCTGTGTGCTCCACCCAAACGGACGGTTAAGCTATGCAGTCCACCCAGACCTGGTATCTAACTATTATCGTGTGCATGACTACGTTTAATTTAGGGGTTTTGACAATTAGTCCTCCTTAAATTTGGTTTTGCCAATTTCTTGACCGAATTTTAGACAATGTCACCTGAGTTGCTTGACTCTGGTCAACTTTTTTTTAAAAACTTGTTTGCCTCAAATCTAATGATCCAATGGGAACAATGTATGTCGCATAAACTAATAAATCACATAATATGAAAGGATCGTCCCATGATGTCATGGCTTTTATGCAATATCTTAGGAAAAGTTTTTTTTTTCCAAATGATAAAACATAAGAACTGGTGGTCAAATGTGTATTTAATTTTCACAAAATGTCATTTTTCATGTTTTATAAAAAATGAATTCACTTGCTAGTGGCAAAAAGGATATGATACAAAAATTGATAAATCCATGATATTATGGGACCATCCCGGGATATTGACAGAAAAAGTAAAAAATAAAAAAAGAGTTGACTAGAGTCAAGCGACTCTAGTGACATTATCTGAATCTCAGTCATGAAATTAGCAAAGCCAAATTTAAAAAGGACTAGTATGTCAAAACCCTTCAACTTAAGTCTATCATACATGAAACATCCTGTGGATTGGATTAAAACCCTCCAAAAATGCTAATGCCTTGGCCCACAATGTGATGTTTTTGGCTTCATCTAACGAATCCGCATCAGTTACTCATGAAGTTCATGCTAACAACTTCATAGAGATTTTAGTGTAAAAGGTTTTGAAAATCATCGAAAACTCAAAATATTGAGAACACACAAAAATTTGTTTCTTTTGTAAGTACAGTTACTTTTTTAATACAACACAAGCTAGTGATTTCAAGATAAGAAAGTATAAAATATGAACAAATAAAAAGGAGCAGCACATGAAGAGAACATTGAAACTTTGCTGTGACATGTACGATATACAATCTGATAAATACCAGATCCTAGATTTTATATTTACTTACTTGTGTGTCTATTAATGAAGGGCCAGCTTCAACTGCACCAGAAGTACTGCATTTCTGATACCTTTCGAGAATCTTGGGCATGCTAAACGAAAAGTAGTTCGAAAATGTTTCAGAATCTTAATTAGTTTACAGTAAAAATGGATAAGTACATAAAAGTAGAAGGAAATGCCCATTTAAGAAAATACATAACAGGAGAGTAAGATGATTCTTAAATCATAAACAAACATAAGAAATGAACAAAGTGAGAGATCATCCCTGGAACGATTAAATAAAAAATCACTATGCACCACCTATGAACTATACATAAACACATGCACTAATACTAGTTCAGGATTGTTAAAGCTCCAAAAATTGGCTGTAGATCCAACCAAATAATCAAGTAGGCTAGCCCATATTCCGTACCAACATTGTAGTACTATCCTTACACTAGTTGTCGTTTTCATTGATCTTGGGTCAGATAAATGATCTAAACACATACATCTATGACCAATATAGGTTGATGATAATCAAAAGACAACCTCAATAGACCTTATATAATCTGGAAATCCACATGTAATGCAAAATGTTATGATGTCAAAATGAAGAAAACATGAAATATATAATAAACACCATAATTTTCACTTAGGGTTGCTTGGCTTTTACGCTTGTAATAGGAAAATGACTCACATGTGCAAATGGTGGTCGGCAGAGTTTATATATATATATATATGTTTTGTGTATGTATTTCCATTGACTTTTCCTTTTGACTTTCACATTCATCCTTTCTAATACATTTATTTTGGACTAAAAAAGCTTAGCCCTTCTTGATCATCCTTTGTTCACATGCTAGAAAAGAACCTGTAAACTCAAATTTGATAATTTTTTATATTCTTTTATGGTAGTTACTACCAGGGGCGGACCCAGGTATAAGGGTCTGGGATTGAAGCCCCTGCCCATACCTAAAAAACTTAAAACTTTTAAAAATCCCCATTCAAATTCTGAAAATTTATATATATATAGAGGAGAGCTCGCCTGAGCTGCAGCTCATAATGAAAGTAAGTTGGAAGCCTGCGATTGAGGCGTGTGGGCGGATTGAGTGTATAGAGTCAGCGAAATTCAAAGGGCCCGCATTTTTTTTTTCATTTCCCACTTTTAAGTCCTAATCGAAACCTGATTCTCCCTCTCTCCCCTTTCTCTTGAGCGAACGGAAGAAGCTTCCCCTGAGTCGTCAGCGAGAATCTCTTCAGCAGGCGGAAATCTTCAATGGACGAACGGAAAGCTTCTCCCCTTTCATTTCCTGCCATTGCACGTTCTGCGCCCAGCCCCCTCTCAGCGTTCTTCCTCTTCGTATTTCTCATCGTCGAAAGGAAAAGATCAATTGACAGGGAAAAGACCAAATCACTCCTTGCCCTCCATCTTCATCATGTCCTTGGTAATCAATCAAAGGAGAAAACTCAATAGGCCATGTTGGTGAGCTCTCTCTCGGTCATCGCTCCCTAATCTCCATCATGACAGGAAAAGATCAATTGGCAGGGAAAAGACCCAAGCCGAAGGAGAGGAGAAATGCTTTCAAACGTTAATGCAAGTGCATGGTTGGGACAAGGAGAGGAAGGAGAAGGAGGTGCTTCCTGGTCTAGAACCAGCCAGAAACAGGACGGCTTCGGCCTCTATAGCTTCAAGTCACTGCTTGAAGAAGGAGAAGCACAAGACTGGTACATAAACACCAACTCCAACCCATTTCAAAACGGCTTTCAAACCATCTAAAACCACTAAGAAATCAAAGACATTGCATTTCCTTCCGACCCAAATCAGGAAAACGCTCTCTTTCAGCATATGGACTCTTCTTCCTCCTGTTCTCCTTCCCCCCTCTTTGCCCGTCTTCAACTTCGATCCTTCTGAGCCTTTCTTCCCTCCGAAGAACTACTTGCATTCTTCATCGACGTCACTCCTCGGCGCCTTCTCCAACAACGCTTTTGAAGGTGGGTTCGATCTCTCTGGAGACTCAGCAGGATTTCTAGCGGGCCCATCTTCGAATTCCTCTGTTTTGTTGAACAGGGGTTGTGGGGTTTTGCAAATTTTGGGTGATTTGGGGTCAAATGCCCAAATGGGTGCTCTCGATTTCAACATGGATTGAGGGTCCATGTGACGGAGAAGACGAGACGAGTGGAAGAAGCAGCGAAGGAGGAACAATATTGTTTAATGTAATGCGACACATGTTCTGAGTTAATCTTTTAAAAAACAAGGTATTTTCTATAATAAAAAAAGGGACTTATTTGTAATTCTGATTTTATGAAAATTTTCCAATGATGGAATTTTTTGATCAGTTCAGTTTCATTAGAAAACGGGCCAAATTGTGATCGATTTTCTCTTCTAACTCGGGTTCATTTGAATTCATTTCAGATGATTCCTAGTGAGATTTGATACCTTTAAAAACGGACTTATTTTAGAATACAGTACAACTATTCATTATCTTCTTCCCTTATCTTCTTTGGTTTCGGTTTTTCTCTTTATTTATCTTTGTATTCCTAAATCCTAGATATGCACAAGTCACCCACTTGATCCAGCTGCCCATTTTCCTCTTACTGTGCATGATCCATTCTCTGAAGTGATCAGCAATCGGCTTGTAGTTGAACATTACTGGCAAAACCAAGTTTGATTTTTAATGTGAATGGTTGATGTTGGTGTTCACAGATTCAATGGTCACCAAGTGGGAATTCACAAACATCTGAACCTGATGAGCAGCAAAGAAAAATTAGTTTGAACTGGTCCGACCAAACACTGAGCATGATGCAAACCTTTAAATGGGACTTTGTTAATAAGCCATCAGCTAGAGGTCAATCCAATGGACTAAGCTTTTAATAAAATCCATGAAACATTTAACCCAGTAAATCTTAGTGTTCCACATCAAGAACACATGCCTAGATTCTGGACGTTCTATACATAATGTTTTCTTTGCTGAAAGATTATGCCACATTCTTTGCTGAAAGGGAGACAGGAGAGGCACAGTCCAGGCGAGGGAGAGAGGGGATTTGTCAGCCGAGGTGAAGGCAGATCTTTGCACGTTCACTGCCATTCGCTGGTTCAGAGGAGGCGAGAGTGAAAACCGAGCTTCCGTCGCTGGTTCAGGGGAGAGAGAGAGGGGCGAGAGAGAGAGAGAGAGAGAGAGAGAGAGAGAGAGAGAGAGAGAGAGAGCGCTTCGCTGAGAGAGAGAGAGTCGAGAGAGAGAACTTCGCTCAGATTTCATGGCGAGAGAGAGAGAGAGCGCTTCGTCGCTGAGAGTTGAGAGAGGCGAGAGAGAGAGCTTCGCTGAGATGAGAGAGGATCGCTTGATTTAGGGATCTAGAAGAGGGAAATAAGAAAAAGAGTGGGCCATCGAAATTTTTATTTCACTTGACGAAAGTAGGCCACACGGGAACGTCGCATGATGCAACTTACTCTCACTATAAGCTGCAGCTCAGGTGAGCCCACCCCATATATATATATATATATTTTAACATTTGCCCATTTCCCCAACATTTCTTTTACGTAGAGCCCCCAGTTCAATTTTCGGGGGCCGCCCCTAGTTACTACATGATCAAGTTTTCCATGAAGACTTCTTAAAGCTTTTCTTCCTTGGATATCATCTGTGCAACTTTTAGTTTAATTTAATTACACTCATGGCACATAAAAATAGGATTTAGAATATTTCCTATTGTTGAGAAATTCTAATTCTTTCCTTCCCTTTTCTTTCAAGGCACATATCTCTAAAACCAGCTCCATTTATTATATCAGGACTTGAGCATGGTTCAAAACAAGGCTTTTTCTCAAGGACCAGTGGCATTGGACTATATAATTAATGGTCATTTAAAAAATAATTGTGGCAGCCATAAGGGCCGAATCTTTCAAGGCATGTAGAATCATTTCCAAATAGTCTCATTAAAAGGGTCTAATTGAAATTGTTATATTTCAAAACAAATCTAATTGAATCAGGATCTACTTCAAACAAATCAAATTTTAGATGAATTTCGCAAGTGTTGATGAAGATGAGCACCCGCATCATTACCTTGCAAAAGGGTAACAATCTAAAGCATGTATCATATACTAGGTAAGAGAATTTCTCCTCCTTATTCTTGCAGGAACACAGCAGTAAGTGAAAAATTAAAAAGCTCCCGGTGATGCCGACCTTCTCGAAAGCTCCCGACCCTCTCGAGCCTAACACGCATCGCTAAATCCTTCCACCTCCATTACTCTCGTCTGAAATCCAAGCTAATCCAAGATCCTCTGTTCCCCCTCCCAGATCCCAACCTTTCCCCATATCCAAACTCCAACCTAAACCGCCAGGAATCCATACTCCTCTCTTCAATCCCATCCCGGAAGCTCTGCCCGCCACCCCTGCAGGCCCCCAGCAGAATCCCTCCCAAGCCTCGCCCAATCACCTCGACCCAGCACTTTTTCCCCCTTTGCTACCCCCAGTCTTAAATTCCCCTAATCTTTCAAAGGCTCCCATTCCAGCTCAGGCACTCATTCATACCAGGAATTCGATCACAGATGGTCATCAGCTTCTGGAAGAGGTCAGAAATTCTTCCAGCTTTCCTGCTACCTCTGGCCCAATTTTTCTCCATGGCGATACATCTGTTGCGGGAAATCCAGGTAAGGCTTCTTCCAGGATTTGGGATTTAGACCAGCAACAACTTCTACGCTCCCACCTTGACAGCCTTCTCAGGCAGCCTCAAGGTCTGCCTCCGACGGACACTCGAGAGCCCCATATCCAGAAATCCTACGCCAGTTTTTTCTCCCCAACGCCCATTTCCTCTCCCCATGCTCTTCCCCCTCCGACCTAGAAAGATGGCAAGCTCTCTCTGAAGATCCGCTATCAGATGATTAGTAACTGTTTTTTATTTTTTTTTTGTCGGTAACAATAACTTATATTAAAAGATAATAAAATAAATTACAAGAAAAAATGAAAAAAAGGGAGAAAGAAACACATAGATACAAGAGTAATATACCCCTTCCCACCGCAACTACATGATAAAACCCTCCCAAGGGAAAACTCTCTCAACACCTTGCTTGGCTAAAGTGTCTGACATAATGTTTGATGACCTACTCTTATGCTGAAAACTAACATTAATGGAGGTGGATAATACCCGAATTTCATTGAAGAGAAACTGAAATTTCCATGGATAAGCTTTTTGTTTCGAAACCCAACTCACTGCAATAGAAGAATCACTCTCCACAATAAGATTGCCTTGGTAATACCTCGAAAAACATCGAAGAGACTCCAGAATAACTAAAACCTCAGCTTCATTAGATTCACAAACCCCCACATATTTGGAGAACATGAATAAAACGTCCCCATTGCAATTTCTAAGCACCCCTCCAATACCAGCTGGTCCAGGCTTCCCTCTTGCGGCTCCATCAACATTGAACTTAAACAAACCAATAGGAGGAGGAGACCAAAGAATAGATTTTCTTACTTTGACTGGGCCACACCCCATACATGATTCCCAATTAATAAGAATGTCATGAAGACAAAAAATTAGAGAATTCCTTTCTA
Organism: Litsea cubeba; assembly: GCA_012931725.1. Classification (NCBI taxonomy): domain Eukaryota; kingdom Viridiplantae; phylum Streptophyta; class Magnoliopsida; order Laurales; family Lauraceae; genus Litsea; species Litsea cubeba. The sequence goes on from CM022946.1 coordinate 53,124,832, forward strand.
CCCAGAGCCCACTTCGATATCGTTAAAGTGATCTTAGAAATCAATTACGCAGAAGTTGAGGAGGACCCCCTAAAAATTCTATCATTTCTTTCCTTCCAAATGGACCACAAAATAGAAAATGGAGTTATCTTCCAAAGAATACGTTCGCATCCAACAAAACAACCTCCCAACCAAGACTCTGCCGCATCAGCAATGGTCCCAGGACAGTACCAATCTACACCACACCTACCAATAAAATGGCCCCAGACACTGGAAGTAAACTCACAATGAAGAAGAAGATGGTTCACCGACTCCAACTCCTTATGACACATCACACAAGTGTTATTGATGGTGGATGATGTCAATCCTCTTCTCCTCAAGTTATCCGTTGTTGAGATCTTAGCTGTCACTGCTAACCAACAAAAAGCCTCCACTCGGGGAGGAACAAAACCCGTCCAAACAAGAGAAGAAGGAGCTCTAGGGAGATGGTTCCCCTCCAAAGCTGAGTAGAAGGCTTTCACCGAGAATTCTCCGGATATGGATTGCTTCCAAATCCTAAAATCCTTAGAATCCCTGCACAAAAAAACGTTAGAGAGAAGACTCAACAACTCCCCATATTGGACATCCTCAGACAAACGAAGACTTCTTCTGAAGGTTACACCCCACAAAGTACAACCATCCCTCACCTCATAACAATCACTAACAACAGACTCTTTATTGGACACTACTATAAAGACCCTTGGAAACAAATCACATAAGGGACCCACCCCACCCCAACCCAATCATCCAACCAAAACCTAAGAACCCTCCCATCCCCGACCACAAAACCCACCCCTTTGGATAACACTTCCCCACTTGCAGAAGACGAATCCCCAACTGAAGCAATTGCACCCCACAAACTCGATCTACGAGACCTATGACCCAGATTAGGCCACCACCCCGAATTGTCCACCCCATACTTGTCAGCAATGACCTTCCTCCAAAGAGCCTCCCTCTCATCTCCAAACCTCCACCACCACTTCACTAATAAAGCCACATTTTTATACTCCAAATTACCAAGGCCTAGACCCCACACCACTTTGGTTTAGTCACCTCACTCCACTTCATTAAATGCATATTCTTCTTATTACTTTTACCCTCCCAAAGAAAGTTCCTATGAATACGGTCTAGTCTTTCCACCACCGCCTTCGGCATTTTGAAAAGCGACATATAGTACACCGGAATGTTTGACAAGCAAGCTTTTATCAATGTGATCCTTCCGCCCAAAGATAAATATTGGCGTTTCCAAGAAGACAACTTCTTCTCAAATTTGTGAATGACTGGATCCCACAAAGACTTAGATCTTGACTTCACCCCTATCGGAAGGCCCAAGTATAATAGGGGTAGTCTCCCCCATTTGCAATGCAACATGGCTGCCAAAGACTGTGTGGTCTCTTCAGAGCACCCAACTCCCACCAAATGAATTTTGGAAATGTTAACCTTCAAACCTGAAACCAGCTGAAAACACCGCAAAATTCTCTTAAGAGCCATGATTTCCTCCCTTTTAGTTGAGCTGAAAAGAATTGTATCATCTGCAAATTGCAAGTGAGTGATAACCTCTCCATTTCTACTAGCCTCAAACCCACTTATCACTATGATCTCTCTAGCTTTCACCAAAAGTGAACTTAGAGCCTCCACCACAATTATAAATAAAAAAGGGGAGAGGGGATCCCCTTGTCTGATGCCTCTGGAACTTGTAAACAATTTCGAGGGAGAGCCATTGACCAACACAGAGAAAGATGTAGTCGAAATACACTCATGCATCCATCGTCGCCAAGTTTCCCCAAATCCGAATCTGAGAAGCATGTAATCAACAAAATTCCAATCAACATGATCATAAGCCTTCTCCAAATCAATCTTTAAAAGGACCCCATCAACTTTAGACCTTTTTCTTGAATCAATTAGCTCATTCACAATCAACACGCCATCAAGAATCTGTCTTTTTGCCATAAAGCCCCCTGGAAAGGACTGATAATGAGAGGCATAACACTCTTCAGACGGTTTGCCAAAATCTTAGTTAACAATTTATACCAACACCCCACAAGGCTAATAGGTCTATAATCACATAGTCCCACAGGATTAGGCACTTTAGGGATAAGGGTTAAGAAGGTTGCATTCATCTCTCTATTAATTCTTCCCCTCCTATGAAACTCGGAAAGCATATCACTGAAATCTTCTTTAAGAAACTCCCATCCTGCTTTTATGAAAGAAAAACTAAACCCGTCTGGACCTGGAGCTTTATCCCCATCACATTCTTCTAAGGCTCTAGCAATTTCCTCCTCCCCAAACTCCTTTTCCAACCATCTTTGAACATCTAGTGGAATAGAGGGAAAAGGAACCCCATCAAGCTTAGGCCTCACGGCATTCTCACCACTATACAGATCTTCAAAAAAACGAGCAACCGCTTCCTTGACTTCAGAAGGACTCTCCAAAATTCTGCCACCTTGTCTTATCTACCCCAAGAAATTTACTCTACTCCTCATAGAAGCCAAACAATGGAAGAAACTAGTATTTTTATCACCCTCCTTGAGCCAAGTCACTCTTGATTTCTTCCTCCAAGAAATTTCCTCCCATCGTTTTAAGCCCCAAATCCTTTTGGTAGCAGTACGCCTAGCTTCGATCTCTTCTGGTCTCAAATCCCGGCTTTCCCCTTCCCTATCAATATTATCCACCAGTCTTGAAAAAGTTTCTCTAGATTCATCAATCATTCCAAAGACATCTCTATTCCACTTTTTGATGCAATCTTTAAGAACTTTAAGCTTTTTACATAACTTATAACCAGAATAGCCTGTAACTTCCACTTGACTCCACCATGAACGAGCCAAGACCAAGAAGCATTTGTTCTCCAGCCAACAATTCTCAAAACGGAAAGGTTTAGGCCCCCAATTAAAATAGTCATAACACAATTTGATAGGACAATGATCTGAGATTAGTCGCGGAAGGGCTACCTGAATGGTAACAGGAAAATGGTCATCCCACTCCTTAGACAATAAAAACCTGTCAATTCTACTCATAGCCGTCCGATGTCTAAGATTGGACCATGTATACCGTCTCCCTTGGAGCGGAAGATCAATAAATTCATTATCACTAATGAAATTAGCAAATAACTCCATCGAGCGAGAAGTAGAACTCTTCCCTTTCTTCTCGTGAGGAAATCTGACCATATTAAAATCTCCACAAATAACCCAAGGAATAGGCCATTGAGATTTAACGTTAGAAAGAAAATCCAAAAAATCACCCCGCTCGGACTGCACATTTGGCCCATAGACATTGGCAAAAGCCCAAACAAATCCATCATTAACTCCTTGAACCTTGACAGCCAAGACCCTATCAGCCAAGAAGACATCCTCCATCACTAACACATCCTCATTCCAAATAGAAATCAGCCCACCTGAAGCCCCAATGGAGGGGACCCAACTCCAATCACACCTTCGATTTCCCCAAATTTCCCCAATAACATTGTTAATATTAGATGACACTTTAGTCTCCTAAAGAAGTAAACAATCAATTTTGTGCTTCCTGATCAACTTTCTAATAGCTAGCCTTTTCTCAGGCCTACCAATCCCCCTTACATTCAGAAAAACAATAATCATAAAGAAAAGAAAAATACCTCAAAGGACAAGCGTAAACAAGAAATATCAAAACTTACCCTTAATCTCAGCAACCTCCACCTCAATTAGGTGCTGCAGAATCTGTGCTTCATTTTCTTTTGAAGAGACTCCCAGCCTTTTGCCTAAATCAAGAGCCTCAAAAGCTTCCTCCGTAGCTGCAGCAACCATAGCCATCTCACAATTTGAGGCAAGCTCCACTAGCCCACCTTCCCTAATTGGATTGGTCATATTACCGGCATTGCTCTTGCTTTCAGCGCTGTCCCCAGTCTCCAAAAGAGTAAAACCTTGTGCATTCCTCTTGTGGGAAGAGTCATCCTTATTCCCCTCTACCTTGAGTGAAGTGGACTGAAATGGCTTCCTACTCCTTCTCCCATGCCTATGTCTTGCAGCCCGAAGAAAACGAATGTGTTTTTGCCATATAGTCCTTAGAAGCACACCTGAGCAGATGGACCCATCAGAACTCTGCTTAAAGGAGGGAACCACATTAGTTTGAGAGTCGAGCACAACATCAACGTCTGAGATGGGTTCACGAGCTACCTCTAAAGAGACACCACCTGTGGGCCTTTTAACCTTCTGACCCAAAACTTGTGGCCCATTCTCTAGCATGTCTGACCCAGTAAAAGTACTTTTTTCTTTTCTAGAGAGTTGCTTAGAGGACTCTTTATCCAATGAAACTGAGTGCTGACATGTGGATGATGGGGCTCCAGCACCTTTATCCCTGACATCAGCTCCAAGCAATGTGGTAATGGCTAGAGGCTTTGGGGCTCCAACTTCTTTTTCTTCAGGTAACACAGAGCAGCTCTCCTCCGACAGCAAGCTTTCCCGCATATCACATCTGAGTGAAACAGGGTGTTTGACCCCCATCTTTCTTTGAATACTTTTATCAAAGAGGAGATTTTTTGAAAAATAATCCACACCATTATCCTGTCCACCTGACATGGCCAGCTTGCAATTGCATTTAGTGCTTTGAGAAGATGGACACCTATCAGCTGATGCCACGTCGTTTGATCTCCAATGCCCCTCACTGATTTGGGGCATGCCGATCTCCTTTTGCTTACCATCTTCACCGGCACCGACATCCGAGGTAGAGTCTACCGACTCAAACACAAGTTTTCTTTTATCCCCTGAAGTGTGTATCTGATCCCTATTCTTCATCATCTCCAATGCCTTGGAATGTCCCAAACCATCCATAGTGGAATGCCTTTGAAAGACCATCTCCTCCCTTGCAACCACCCTAAATAAAAGATCAAAGATCCTGATTTCCATCTCCTTGTAGATGAAGGAAAAATCATCTGTTTGGACACAAATTCTGCCAAGTTCCAAGGCAGATTTATTCAACGTCTCTGGAGCAACCTCCACAACATCCTCGACTTTCCTCCCAATGGCCTCAAACACCTCTGCACTCCATCCATGGAGAGGGACTCCAAAACACTGCAGCCAAACCTTCCTTAAAGAAGTAGAAGGCTTTGGCACCCACCTTTGCAAGGAGACAAACACCTGATTTGAAGTTGCTTTGGGGTCATCCACCAACAATGAAAGCTCCTCCAGATCTGGAAAGGATACCAACACCCTCCTACCACCCAAAGTAGACACCTTCACCCCTTTGATGCCATCTTCCTCATAAATGCTAGTGATGGAAGGAATAACTCCTTCGCCACTGACTGTACCCACCATAGAGTTGGACAACCACCCAGAGTTATTATTGACAACCTCTTTAGGAACAACGATAGTTTTTCCTCCTTACAGGTGAGTCCCTTTCACCACATCTAGAAAGCTGAAATGCTGCTGCACTCTGTCTTCATTGGGAGTATTCAATACCACCGAAGCCTTTTTCTCCTTTGGCACAGGAACAAAGTTTGAATTAAGAGAAACACCTGTAACTCTCTTCCTATCATTCCTCCAAGCCCCATCCCTCCTGTCCCTCTGGGACCAACCAAATCTAGCAATATTAACTTCCAAAATCCTACCAGCAAAACTCCTCCCATTCATCATCCTAACTGCTTTGAGAGCCATTCCCAAATCTACAAAACGCACAAACCCAAAGCAGAAACCTCTACCCTTCCTACTAGAGGCAGGGATGAAAGCATTAAAGACCCTCCCCACAGAAGAGAAGGCAAGCCTTAGTTGATCACTCACTATGAGTTCTGGCAGATTACTGACAAACACGAAAACCAAATCCTCCCACTTGACCGAAGGTCTTCTCCTCCCCCTACCTTCTCCTTCTCGGCCATAGGAAAATTTGTTGGCAGGCAGCCTTCCTTGGAAGCGCTTGAACAATGGGTTCATGGTTCATGGAGGCTTTCAAGGCCTTGCTCTATCTCTCTCACTGAGAAAGGGCTCTTCTTGTTCAGATTTAATTCGCCAAAGGACAGAGATATTCTCATCAGCCAAAGTCCCCTTATGATGGATAGGAAAAAGCTTATGCTTCAATCTTGGTCTCCTGGTCCAAATGAAGACTCCTGGCCAGCAATTACTCTAGTCCGGATTCGTCTAAAAGGAGTCCCCTACCATTGCTGGAGCAATGACATCCTCCTCTCCATTGCCGGCTCCATCGGTAGGCCGCTTCGCCTCGATGAAACCACAGCTCCAGAGGATGCTATCCTTCACTCGTGTTCTAGTCAATCTCGATGTTACAATGCCAGGCCCCAGTAAGCTTTTTGTTGAGTTGGAAAGAGACAAAGCTGTGGAAGTAGAAGTGCTGTTTGAAAATGTTCCATGCTCGGAATGCTTATCCGCAGGCCATCTCTCAGGTAAATTCCTTTCTCTGCAGCTAAACCAGCTCTGTTGAAGACCCACATTGCCCCCTTGCCGCAACCGCAGCCTGTTTCTGTTTCCAGCTTAGATTCTGAACCAAATGAGATCTCTCCTCCAGCTCAGATCAGGCTAGTTCAGGATCTAGTCAGTCAACCCATCTCCTCCGCTTCTGAGGCCCTCTCCTCAGATGGTAATAATCCCCTGTGTCAAATCCCATTAGCAATACTTCTGAGCCTCAGCCATTGGAACCCAGTCAGAACAAAGATCCTCATTCAGGAAATCCCATATTGTCTTTTCCATCTAATATAGCTTTTGAAATCTTGGAAAAAGTTCCCGCTCCGGTCTCAGACTGCTCTAATGCTTTCTCCTTATTAGAAAATTGTAGCTTTGCTGACCCTTCTTTGTCCTCTCTCTTCCCAATTAACCACTTTCAATCTAATTCCCATTTAGGCCCCAACAATCAGAATTTAGGCACTACCCAGATAGTAACTGTTTCCCCTGATTCTGGTCTTCATCCCTCTGGAACCAGTAGTACTCTTCTTCCCCCTCCCTTGTCCTCTAATTCTGGGAACCTGCTTCCTGAGAATCAACTTCCCAATCAGGCAGTTAAGGGCATTTCATCCGACCCCTCTTCCCCGACTACCTCCAATTTCACTAAGGCCCCCACTCAGGATCCTACCCTGGTAGTAGACCTATCCCCTTTCAAGCCTAAAGTCAAAAGGAAAACTAAAAACAAAGGTTCCTCTTCTTCTGGTCCTAAAACTAGGAGTTCCAGTGGCTTTCCCCCTTCCACCCTGTCTAATGATTAAGGCCCTCTTCTGGAATTGTAGAGGTTTAGGCAATTCCCCTACTAAAATAATGCTTCACCACCTCTTAGGCTCTCATTCTCCAGACATCATTTTTCTAGCTGAACCTAAAATCATTCTGAATTCCTCCATCTCCTTTTGCTTACAGTCCCTTGGCATTAATACTTCTTTTTCTAATTCTATGAATTCCCTTTGGTATTTTTGTAAATCCACTGCCAACTTTAACTTCTCTCTTCTAGACTATTCCGACCAACACATTTCTATTGAATTTGCTGATCTTCTTAGTTCTTCTTCTGGTCTGGTTTCGGGGGTTTACGGTTCTACTGATTATAGAACTAGAAGAACGCTATGGCAATATATGATAAGTACTTCCTCTACAGTCCTTCCTTGGTGTGTTATAGGAGATTTTAACTCCATTCTTTTGGCTTCCGAAAAGTTGAGTACTTGCACCCCTAGCACCCCCCCCCCCTTCCACCTCAGTCAAGGATTTCAATGATATGGTTCTTGCTACTGGTCTGAAGGATCTTGGTTTCAGAGGCAATTGCTTCACCTGGGCCAGTAATAGGCAAGGCCAAGCCTATGTTGCGGCCATATTAGATCGAGCCTTTTCTAACTCTGCTTGGTTTGACTCTTTTGAGGATCCTTTAGTCACTCATTTGCCTAGACTTTCCTCTGACCACAGTCCTCTTCTCCTATCCCATAGAGGTAGACCCCCACCAAAAAAAAAAATATTCCCTTTAAATTCGAAGCGATGTGGCTCTCTCATGCTTCTTTCACTACTGTTGTAGAGAATAGTTGGGTCATTCCAGTGATTGGCAATCCCCAATATATCCTAGCTCAAAAGCTCAAGCTTATCAAGCGGAAGCTCAAGGCCTAGAATTTTGAAGTTTTTGGGCATCTTAAAAGGGACATTGCAGCAGCCGAGATCTCAGTTCTGGAAGCTCAATTGGTTTATGATGATCACCCTTGTGACAGGCATCTTCAGGTTCTTAACTCTGGAAAGTCTGACCTTCATAATTGGCTTAATGTTGAGGCAGCTCATTGGAAGCAGAAATCCAAAATTAGATGGCTCCAAGACGGATATAGAAATACCAAGTTCTTCCATCTCTCAGCTAAGTCTAGAAGTTTCCGCAACCGCATTGACAGGATTCAGGGGGATAATACTCTCGTAGAGGAAGAAGAGGAGATTAGAAATCAGGCATCAATCTATTTCTCGCAGCTTCTTCATTCTCCAGCTACTTCACCTGACGATTCTCTCTTTGATATTGAAGGCCCCTCAGTTTCGGCTGCCCAAAATTTCTCCCTCAATGAATCTCCCTCCCCTGCTGAAATTCGTGAAGCGGTTTTTGGGCTGAAGAAGCTCAGTTCGCCTGGTCCGGATGGTTTTTCTGGTGCCTTTTTCACCAGTTGCTCGAATATTGTGGGTTTAGATGTGATTCTTGCAGTCACCCACTTCTCTGGCAGATTACTTAGAGCCACCAATGCCTACTTCATCACTCTCCTCCCCAAATCCAAATCTCCAGTTTCCTTCTCGAACTTTAGGCCAATTAGCCTCCTAAACTTCACCTACAAAATTATATCCAAAATTCTGGCTAAAAGACTTTAGAAAATCCTCCCTCATCTCATTTCTAACCATCAATCTGCTTTTGTGAAAGGTAAGCCTATCCATCACCATATAGGCTTGGCCCATGAGCTCTTCCAGAAGCTTAATTCTAGATTGAGTGGGGGGGACTGTGTGTTTGAAGTTGGACATCTCCAAAGCCTTTGATAGAATTCAGTGGAGCTTCCTTCTCCAGGCCTTGAAAATTTTCAATTTCTCTCAACAGTGGATTAATATCATCTCAAAATTGGTATGTACCAGCAAAGCCTCAGTCCTGGTTAATAAAAGTCCTTCTGGCTTCTTTTATTCCTCTTGTGGCCTGCGCGAAGGTTGCCCTCTTTCCCCATACCTTTTCATTTTAGCTTAGGAGATTCTCAGCCTCAGGATTGAAAGATTAAGGCAAGAAGGTTCCATCTCTTCCATCTCCTCTGTTCTCACCTCCCCTTGTCATCTTCTATTTGCATATGATATTTTGGTCTTTCTTAAAGGTCACAAAAGACGTTTGAGAAGATTGGATGAGTTGCTCAATCTCTACCAAGATTCTTCAGGGCAGATTTTGTTGGGTTTATGGGTTTTGGTTTGTTTTATAGGCCCAATTCATTTGCATTAGGGTAGAGGGGTGATTTGTCTTTGTTAAAACTACATATTATCTCTTTTGATTGTAACCCTAATGTGGGAAAAACTCTGATTAGTGGAGAAGAAGAAGACGAGCTTTGTCCATGGACGTAGGTGTGAAATCACCAAACCACGTCAATCTTTGTTCCCTTTTGTGTGGCTTAATTTGTTTGCTTGTTGATCGCACGCTTCCGCACACACAATCACTACAAATTGGTATCAGAGCAAGGTTGTGGTACGCGATTGACGGTAAGATCCGAAACTCAGAGTGGGCCACGACTGTTGATCGGAGAAGATCAAGAAGACTCTGTTTGTAGGGAAAACGTTGCTGGAACCAGAGGAAACAAAGTTTCTTCTTTGACTACTGTGGGGTACAAAAGACAACTCGTTTTGTCTTTAGTGCCATTAGAGGAGCGATGCTTGCTCTTGCAGAACCCAGAAGTGGGTTTATTTGTTTCGATTCAAAGGTGCAAGAATCACCTAGTTCGTTCCCGAGGTTTTGTTCCACCGGAATCAGAGAAGGGATTGCATCCCGATCTCCTCGTTAGTCCGGTCACTGCAGTCGCCGCCGATCCACTTACGCCGGAGATCCAAAGGGGTAGATCTGCAACTGTGTTTTGTTATGTTACAGAACTGTAACAGACCGAGAAGGAGAAGAAGGAACCCAGATCTCTGGGTTAGTTCGGGTCGGTTCCAGGTCAGGTCTGACCCGCCCAGCCTAGAAGTGCAGCTGCAGTTCACCGCAGCACGCTGACGTCAGCAAGTAGTACGGTCAAGGCAAAATTTGACCAATCGACGGCCATAATTGATTTGTGGTTTTCGGAGCCATTCGGACTCAGAATTGAGCTTCGTTCTTTTTGTTGGATTCGTATCGACGAGGTCTACGATCTGAACGAAGTGGACTGATAGTTTGGCAGACAGAAAAAAATGGCAAGCTCATCATCATCGGCAAAGACCACCATCTCGAATGCAAAATTTGAAGTCGAGAAGTTTGATGGTACCAATAACTTTGGTATGTGGTAATGTGAGGTTAGAGATGTGCTAAGCCAACAAGAGTTGGAAATTGCTCTGGAGGATAAACACTCAGATATGGAAGATAAGGAATGGCAGAAGATCAATCGTCAGGCATGTAGCACCATTAGATTATGTCTCGCAAAGGATCAGAAATACTCAGTGATGAGAGAAACTTCTACAAAAGAGTTGCGGCAGAAATTGGAGGAAAAGTTTATGACCAAGAGCTTGGAGAATCGGATCTATTTGAAGAAGAAACTTTTCTGCTTCGAGTATCGTCAAGGTATTTCTATGACTAAACATCTCGATGATTTTAATAAGATTATTGCTGATTTGATGAACATTGATGTGAAAATTGATGATGAGGAGATGAAATCTCTTCATAAGAATGACACTTGGGAGCTGGTATAGTTACCTAAGGGGAAGAAAGCAATTGGGTGCAAATGGGTCTACACCATGAAAGAAGGATCTCTAGGAAAGGATAGTGTCAAGTACAAGGCTAGATTGGTGGCTAAAGGCTACGCACAGAAGGAAGGCATTGACAACAATGAGGTATTCTCTCCCGTTGTGAAGCATTCTTCTATTCGTATTTTGTTAGCCTTGGTTGCATAGTTTGATCTTGAGTTAGTGCAACTCGATGTTAAAACTACATTTTTGCATGGTGACTTGAATGAATAGATCTACATGACCCAACCAGATGGGTATAAGGTTGCTGGTAAAGAACATTTGGCTTGTAAACTGAAAAACTCGTTGTATGGTTTGAAACAATCTCCAAGACAGTGATACAAATGATTTGACAAGTTTATGATTGGGCAGAAGTACACACGGAGTTCTTTTGATCATTGTGTCGACTATCGTGAACTACGGAATGGAACCTTCATTTATTTGCTCTTAAATGTCAATGATATTCTTATAGCTTCTAAGAGCAAGGTGGAGATTGAAAAACTGAAGACTCAAATGAGTATTGAATTTGAAATGAAGGATCTGGGCGAAGTCAAGAAGATACTTGGTATGGAAATTCAGAGAGACAGGGTGCAAGGCAATGTTTGTCTGTCGCAGAAACAGTAATTGAAAAAGATACTACAACGTTTTGATATAAATGCAAAAACAAAACCTGTAAGTACACTTCTTGCCTCTCACTTCAAGCTTAGTGTTGTTATGTCTCCTAGCACAGATGATGAGCGTCAGTACATGGCTCAAGTTCCTTATCAGAGTGCTGTTGGTAGCTTGATGTATGCGATGGTGTGTACGAGGCCCGACATTTCACAGGCTGTCAGTATAGTAAGCAGATATATGCATGATCTAGGAAAAAGGCACTGGCAAGCGGTGAAATGGATCCTACGGTATATTCTCGGTACTGTGAATGTCGGTTTGGTGTTTCAGCGGGATGATAGTATTGGCCAGCATGTGGTTGGATATGTAGATTCCGATTACGCTGGTGATTTGGATAAGCGCCGGTCTACTATAGGTTATGTGTTCACACTTGCAAGGGGACCGGTGAGTTGGAGGTCAACGTTACAGTCTACAGTTGCTTTGTCGACTACTGAAGCAGAGTATATGGCGGTGACAGAGGCCATTAAGGAGGCCATTTGGCTTCATGGTTTGCTTGATGACATGGGGATCTTTCAGGAGCACATGAATATCCATTGTGATGTCAGAGTGCAATTTGTTTGGCAAAGGATCAGGTCCATCATTCACGTACGAAACACATCGACGTACGGTATCATTTTGTGCGGGAGATTGTTGACGAGGGAGATATACTTCTTCAGAAGATTGCGACTGCTGATAACCCCGCAGATACTGACTAAGGTGGTGACTGGGGTCAAGTTTAAGATTGTTTGGACTTGATCAACATCCTGCGAGTTTGAGCACTTTCTGGTGCATGGCGCCCACGGGCGCATTTGGAGACGTGTGAATGCATGCCAAGGTGGAAAATATTTGTGACCCGCAAATCTTGCCAAGGTGGAGATTTTTTTGGGTTTATGGGTTTTGGCTCATTTTATAGGCCCAATTCATTTGTATTAGGGTAGAGGGGTAATTTGGTCTTTGCTAAATTACATATTATCTCTTTTGATTGTAACCCTAATGTTGGGAAAAACTCTGATTAGTGGAGAAGAAGAAGACGATCTTTGTCCGTGGACGGAGGTGTGAAATCACCGAACCACGTAAATCTGTGTTCCCTTTTGTATGGCCTAATTTGCTTGCTTGTTGATCGCACGCTTGCGCACACACAATCACTACGGGTTTTTAACTTCCTCAAAAGTCAAATGTTTCTTGGCAAATGTAGTGCGAGCAGAGTTCATATGGTCAAAGGCTTGTTTCAGATTAATCAATCAGCCCTTCCTTCTTATCTTGGAGCTCATCTGTTTCTAGGCTGTGCTCGCCACCCTTTCTTCAAAAGGATTATTGACTCTGTCAGTGGCAGACTGGCAGGCTAGAAGTCCAAACTTCTCTCTTTCGCAGGAAGGCTTACTCTTCTCAGCTCCATTCCGATTCATATCTCCTTGGTCATTCCTCTCCCTTCCAAAACTTGTCTTCAGTTAGAGAGGCTTATAAGGAATTTCCTTTGGTCCTCGGATCCTAAACGTCTCAGCAGCAACTTCGTCAAATGGGATACCATTTGTCTGCCGAAATCTGAGGGGGGGCTCGGGCTAAGACGGTTAAAGGAGTTTAATGACGTACTCCTATTCTCTGAAGCTGGCCTGGTCAGCTGTCATATGGTCATCTCTTTGGGCCCAGTGGTTCGGAGCTAGATACTGCAAAGTAAGCTCCCTATGGCATCCCCAAAATCCTAGGAATGGTTCCACCATATGGAAAAAGATCAGATCTCTATCCTCTTCTCTGCAGATTGAGTGTTCTTGGGTAGTTGGCAATGGTAAGTCCATATGTATTTGGTATGATAACTGGATTGATAAAGTTTCAATTGGCTCCAAGTTCCCTCTTATCCAGTTCTTTGAGTCAAACTTGGTGGCAGACATTATTGACAACAATACTTGGCACATTCCTTCATCTCTTCCGATAGACTTGCAGGAGTTTCTTCAGCCCTCAACCAACCTTTTGTTGATCAGTGATAGCCCTGACATCCTAGTTTGGAATGGGAATTCTTCAGGTTGCCCCTCTCTCTCCGATGCTTGGAATCTTCTTAGAGCAAAGTCCTCTGTTAAAAGCTGGTCCAGTCTGATTTGGAACCATTTTATCAACCCAAGATTAGCTTGTTTCTCTTGGTGCCTAATGCATAGGAAAACCCCAACTGAATTTTGGGCTAAGCACATGGGATGCGCTTTGGCTTCTAGATGTCCAAATTGTCTCTGCGATGAAGAACATGATCTCCACTTGTTCTTCTCCTGTACTTTCGCTCATCAGTTTTGGTGCTGGTTACTTTCTTGCTGTGGAGTGATCATTCTTCCTAGCCAGACAATGTCTGCTCCATTCCTCTGGTATTTATTTGCCAAAGACAGTGATGCTTCTGGAAGGAAATGTGCTGTTGCAATTCTCTTCCACGCCATCTATGTGCTCTGGTCAACTAGGAATGACTCTAAGCATCTCAACAGGAAACCTTCCCAGGAATGGGCAAAGAGGATTCTGGTGGATCGTTTGCAGGATCTTGCTACTTCTTGTTTTGGTAGTAATCATCCTCTTCCACCTCATCCCATTCTTCTTTCCCTGGGCGTGCATTGCTAAAGTTTCAGTCCCCTCTCAGCTCTCCTTTCCTCTATGGCGGGTTCCATTATTCAGTGTGGTCTATAGGTTAAGCTGGGTTCAGTGCTGTTGTGCTTTGTGCTGCTCTTCTTCATTGTTGCTGTTAGTTTTTTCAGTTGCTTGGTTCTCCTTTGCTGGCTGTGCAGGGTGAAGTATAGCAGGGTGTCTTTGGGGTGCATGATTGTTTGAAGTTTTCTGTTGCTGCGCAGTGAAGCTTTAAGCTGGTTTTTTGTCCGCTTTTGTGTAGCCCCTCTGTGCAGTTGTGTTGTTTTTTTAGGGTGCTGCGTCCATCCTCTTTCTTATATTCTCTGTCTCCCCTCTCTTTGGAAGGGTTACTTCTTTGGGTTGGTTTTTTGTTTGCCTCCCATTGCTGTTTTCTTTTTGTATTTTTTGGGGCTATTGCCCTTCCCTCTATTTCTTTAATACAAATTTACCCTTAACCAAAAAAAAAAAACAGCAGTAAGTGAAAAGAGGTCAAACAACTTTTTCATTTATCATCCTTGTTTGATATTATTTGCAGGTTCATTGATTTTTTTAATAGTTTAAGTGAGGAATTTAGAGTAAACCTCTAATTGAAGTGAAATCTTAAACATTGATAATTTAGGATGATGGAAGTCAGAAAATCTCTTAATCCTGCCTCACAGAATTTCGGCGTTAGACCCCACCCACCTCTCACCCTCTTCCATTGAGTTGGAATCTCATTTAATTTCCTTAAAACATAGAGGAAATCAGAGGAGAAAGCAATCTTTCTAGTGCTATGAGCTGCATAATCTTGCACTGACACTTTGCTTTCTTACTGCTGGCCAGTAGTCACACCTATTGGAGAGAAAAATCTTCCACCAGTTGTCAATCTTCTTCAATTTGCACTGTTTCCTAGAATTCTTTCCTACAAAATCCCATCTTTTAGATTTGGGTTTTTAGAAATCCTGGATAAGCTAGGTCATTAAGCATCTGCTAGACTAGGCCAAATCCTCAAAGGCAGGTCTTTGCTTCCATATACTTACCAAAATCAACAAATCTGAAAGAAGAAGTGAAGGAATGAAAGACCAACTATTTATACTTGTTGCGTCTTATATTGATATTTCTCAATATATATATGACAAGTCCAATCCCAAATTTACCTTGAAGACATTCACTTTCTTACCTAAAATGATCACTGTTGGTACTAACTAGTATTAGTTTAGTATCATATCATGGCAGCTACAACACTAGTACTAATTGAATAGTATCACCAATCAATTTACAAAGACAAAGTCATAAACTATAAGATGCATTTTCCATGTCACCTTTGTGTTGTGACACAGCCAAAACAAAGATAAGCCTGCACTTTTTATGAAGAATTGCGTTAATTAGCCCTAGATTGAGTTGAAAAAAGATTCACAATCTTCAGTAATAGATAATAATAAAAAAAAATAGAAAACCTCCCTTTCCTTTGCTTCTTCTAATACTAATAATCGATCGATTTCCAAAAAAAAAAAAATATATAAAAATATAAAAGAAAAAAAAACATGATTATAAGCTTAAGCACATATCAAACCTCCTAATTATTCCAATGTCTAATTTTCAAAACCATTAAAACCACAAATCCACGTCACTCTCAACAAACCTCAGCAAAAAACCCAAATCTCATGAATAAAAAAAAGCAATCTTTTTAAGACAATGACACGTCAATTTCTACTGATCCCAGTGGGTTTAATCAATCCATGTCAGCATCAAACAAACATAAATTACACTTCTAACAAACTCTAAAACACTTTTTATAACATGACAAAAGCTATAACGAAATAAAAACCACATAAAATAAAACACCAAAAAACTCCAAACTCAACTGCAGAATATTCCTCAATCTGAAATCCAAAGCAAATCATCAGAGAGAAAGAGAGATACAAAAGAAACAAGAATAAAAAACTCGCTCCCAAACCAAGTTGAATGCAAAGTTCCAGATCTCATAGAAAAACCATAAATGAAACAAAAAGAAAGTAAGAGAGAGAGGATAGAAATCAGATCTGAGAAACCAACAAGTTGCAAAGAAGAAAAGAAATCATGGATTTGTTTGTTTTGATGTACCTAGAGGAGCTGCAGAACTCATAGAGTTTTCCTTTAGCAGAGAAGATGATGACCGCGACCTCAGCATCGCAGAGGATTGAGAGCTCATAAGCTTTCTTCAGCAATCCATTCCTTCTCTTGGCAAAAGTCACCTGTCTATTTATTTTATTCTCAATTCTCTTCAGTTCTACTCTCCCTCTCCCCATCTCCCTCCCTCCCTCCCTCCCTCCCTCTCAATATCCTTCTCTCTTTGCAATCTATCTTTGTATATATATATATATATATATATATATAGAGAGAGAGAGAGAGATATGAAAGATGAGAAGGTTCTGAAGCTGTTTGTTTGTTACTCATAGCTTTCTAGTAGAGTATATAATATGAAATATAGGAAGATGTAGGTGGGAATGGAAGAGGAAATGGATTCTTCTTCATTGCTCCCTTTTGTGGTTGGAAGGAATCAACTCTTCTTTCTTCTTTTTTTCTTGCTTTTTCTTTCCTGAGATTGAGAGTTTTTGCTGCTTTTTCTTTCCTAAGATTGAGAGAGAAAGAGGAGAGAAATGTTTTATAGGTTTTTTTCTTTTTCTTTTTTTTTTTTTTTTTTTGAAGAATCAGTAAATGGTCACACCAATGAGCAAATTTCAAACATTCGGCTTTTGTGTCAATAACGTGTCGACATTGTAATGGCTGAGGAAAAATGTGCTGCTGGGATGAGTTATAAAGGCACGGATTCTTCACTCAAATTGACAGAAATGTATTTTGTGGATTTGTGGGCAGACAGACAGTCTTGGGATTGGCTCCGTTACAAACCATGTATTTGGATCACAGGGTTCACCCTGGATAGCTCACAGCCAGGATCAATCCCCAAATGGGCTGGTTTTTTTTTATTTTTTGATTTATGAAGTGACTTGTCCATCAGGTATTTGACCCAATATGATTATTTTCCGGGTGGCAACTGCTTAACACACACCGGTGCATATGGCAAATCTGGAGTGGGCCTCAAATGTAAGAAATGGGGAGCAATTCTGAGCCTTATGCCACTCCACAAAATCTCAAGTGGGTCCCGGATGAATAGGTTTGCTTCTTAGTTTCTAGCCATTAGGATAACTATAAGAAATGATAATAAATAAATAAACAAAATTGATAATTAAGAAAAGACCACCAACTGACTTTTAGTCAACTTCTAAAAAAGTAGAGTCCATCTTCCTTTCCACCTTGTTTCATTTATCTCTTACCTCTTTAATAATAGCTCATAAACTATTAATAACTACTTTAAATTCTCACTCAAGTATGGGTAAATGAAAACTTGAGCAGAACACTCATTGCATCCGGACTCTGGCCGAATAAGTTATTTCAACCTTGTACATTTGCATTTTTCATGCCAAACTGTAGTTCTTCGTGAGCATACTGAAGGATTTTTATAGGCTACTAGAATGGATACTACTAATTCTAATTAACCAATCAATGCACAGTGGAAATAACCAATCAGACAAGTTAGAACTAGCTATCTATCAAGCAATCACCACAAGAAGGCAGACACAAAATATAGCGTGGAAACCCTATCCAGGGAGAAAAACCACGAACTAGAAATCAAGAGTTCACGAACAGTTAGAAGATATACCCACAAGCTCATTTACCTCAGTCTGTACCTCGACCTAAGGACTGTAGTTATTCTTGCAAAGAATCCACTGACACGACATCCACCGTGCCCCGTTCTCCTTACTTGAACTCCTTGCACCTTGCCAGTTAAGATGAGCTATCTTCTCCTTCAGAAAAGCAGAAGCAACAATGACCTTCTAGAGCAGCCTTCAGAACGATCTCTCAATGGCTCTAGAGAATAAACTCTCTCTAAGATATCTCTGACTCAGATTAGTGAGAGTAGTTGTGGTACCTTCTAGGGTTGAGAGTAATACCCTACATATAGCCCCAAATTCGTGCTTATGACTTAGTGCACAAGTAGGACTCAACTTGGGAAACAGAGTCTCAAAGGGAAACAAATTCGTACAAAATATGAGACTTTTCCGTTTTCTGCGCACCTGTTCGCTCGAGCATTCACGAACAGTTAGAAGATATACCCACAAGCTCATTTACCTCAGTCTGTACCTCGACCTAAGGACTGTAGTTATTCTTGCAAAGAATCCACTGACACGACATCCACCGTGCCTCGTTCTCCTTACTTGAACTCCTTGCACCTTGCTAGTTAAGATGAGCTATCTTCTCTTTCAGAAAAGCAGAAGCAACAATGACCTTCTAGAGCAGCCTTCAGAACGATCTCTCAATGGCTCTAGAGAATAAACTCTCTCTAAGATATCTCTGACTCAGATTAGTGAGAGTAGTTGTGGTACCTTCTAGGGTTGAGAGTAATACCCTACATATAGCCCCAAATTCGTACCTATGACTTAGTGCACAAGTAGGACTCAACTTGGGAAACAGAGTCTCAAAGGGAAACAAATTCGTACAAAATATGAGACTTTTCCATTTTCTGCGCACCTGTTCGCTCGAGCGAACCCTTCATCCACTCGAGCGAATGAGGTTCTGTCTCGCGATCGCTCGAGCGAATATGTGGACGCTCGAGCGAGCTCCTTGCTGGATGGAAGATAAAGAAAATCAGCACTCTTTTCTTCTAGCTTTCTTCTTCTAATGCTTTCAGACTTTTCTTCTTAGAGTCCTTCCCTCTTCTATCTTCGGACTCATTTTCTAAATAAAAGATACAACTCAAAGATCCTTAGAGTTTTGTCCAACATAAATTAGCCAATACAATAAAATACTAACACATACATGATTTGTGGCTTGAGCCTTGTTGGTAGAAGAGACACTTGCGCATTTGCCTCTTTTGTGGAGATGTCGTAATAGTTACACCGTGGGCTCTCTAAAAACGACAAGGGACCGAATATTGCTTGGGTTTGAGTCCCCTGTGGCAACTGAGACACACGTAGAGATAATCTGAACCTTCAAAATAAATTTCATATTATCTACTGTTATAACTTTAAAGTTGCAGTTAATAAGGTGTGAGTCTCAAGTCCCAACATACGACTGAGTCAGAATCATGACTAATAAATGGAGGGTCATGTTTATAGCCGAATTCGGCACTAGTGTGGGGTTGGGTTGTACCCGTACCTCAAATCCTTAATTTTTTTTTTGGTAAACACATCATATTCTTGTTAGTCCGGGATGTTTTTTCTGAACGGAGCATAGTTCTTATAACAGTAAATTAACATAGTTGGTGTGTGGGGAGATTTCCAGAACCACAGGATTAAGCTAATCGCAGCCATCAGATGAGGTTAAGCATTCTCACGTGCCATCCTCGTGCCATCCACGTGGCACCAAGCTCACCCCGACTACCAGGACAGGAGGCCCGGCCGAAGTCAGGCAGCTCCGGGCCCTTAGCGCCGAACTGGCCCACCTCGGGCGTCATCTCGGCAAGGAGCTCCACCTCGGCTGAGCCACCCCGGGTACCATCTCGACAGAAAGCTCCGCCTCGGCTGAAGAGGCCGGGACAGAAGCCGAAGCAAGAGAGAACTACACTTGCGCCCCTCATCCCCCACGTCATCAGGCACGTGGAGGGATAGGGGCACGAGCTAGTGGGGCAGACGCGACATCCAGCCGCCCACGATCTTCGCCAGATCCTTGACAGAACGGCATCCAGCGGCTGAGGCCACATCAGGGCAGGGCCCGAGGGCAGATCCGCTGGTACCCCTACCGCCAAAGGCGCCCAACAGGATCTGGCCCAACAAGATGTGCATTAAATGCGATGTGGGCTGACCCGATGGGCATTTAATGCATAGTGGGCTGGATTGGACCACAATTAATGCAATGTGGGCTGATTGTGACTTCCCAGTCAAATCGTGGGACCCACACCACAATATCTTGCAAAGATACGATCCAAACTCTATAAATAGAGGCTCAACCCACCATCTAAGGTACGCCATTTTTCATACCAGAGCCGTTACTCTGTCTCTCTTCTCCCTCTCCTTCCATTGTTCCAGTTCCCATACTGACTTTGGCATCGGAGAGCCTTGCGCCGCCCAGGCTAGGGTCCTCTGACCGTTTGTTCTTCCCTTTCAGGCTTTCGGACGGCATCCAGACATTCCCAGTCACCATCATCTTCTCGGATAAGTCCTGTAAGGCACCCTCTTATTGTGGGTCATTATTTTCTGCACCTACAATTGCCGCCGTCTGTGGGAAAGCAATATCCCAGCCTTCCCAACCTTCTCCAAATCTTTCCAAACAGTCTTTCTAAACCTCAATCTCTCAGAAGCCATGCCACCGAAAGCTAAGAAAGGCGGAGAATCCTCAAGACCAGTCCTCGAGCTGCTACCACCGTCAACGGACGTCCCTCCTCAGGGACGGTCCCGAACGGTCCAAGGCACACCCGCAGGCGAGGGGCGCCTGGGCTCCCAACTCTTTGTCGAGATCCCATTCCAAGAGGGAGTCGAGGCCTCGCTCTCAACGGACGAAACCGTGCCACCCTGACGCGACGAGCACCGGCGCGAACGTCCTCGGAAGGACAAAGCCGTGGCCGTAGGAGAGACGCGCCACGTTCAACCTCCAGCCGCTGGAGGAGACGTCGCAGCCCAAGACGCTCTTCTCCAGAAGCAGGAGCAGTTAGTCAGAGAGCTCCATCAGCTCCAACAGCAGCTGAGGGCAGTGCAGACTGTCTCCTCCTTGAGGCAAGTCTCTGAGCCTCGAGGAAAAAAGAGGGACGCCCCCAGCAGGGCGGCCCAGCCTCCCCGCGAGGAACTCAGAAATCATCTGAACCAGAAACGGAGCCAGATCCGTGACGAGGGCTCGAGCAACAGCCGAAGTCACCATAGCCGCGACGGCCGAACTCATAGCCGTCGTAGCCCGAGCCATCACAAGCGAAAGCCCAGAGCTCAGACTCCAGAGAAGGACGATGAGCAAGAGCGATTCGACAAACGCGTCAGGCTAGCTCTTCAGCACAACTTGGACATGCAGGACCAGAAGCAGATCTGCGGTCACACCGATCTGGGGGGCTCGCCCTTCACAAAAGAAATCGAGCGCACCCCCTTGCCCAGAAAGTTCTCCGTCCCGCGGTTCATCCCCTAAGACGGATTGTCCGACCCGTCTGCACACCTCCGACACTTCTCCCAGAAGATGTCCATCTGGGGGAACGAGGGTCACCTAAACTGTAAAATCTTCTCCTCCAGTTTGGGTGACCTCCCCCTAAAGTGGTTATGCTCTCTCCAGGAGCAATCGGTTTCCAGTTGGAAGGAGCTCCAGCTCTCCTTCCTGAAGAAGTTCCAAGCCTACATCGTCGTCCCCAAGAAGGAAGGGGACCTCCTCGCCCTGAGAATGAAGCAGGGCGAAACCCTCGCCAAGTTCGCCCAGCGATTCTGGGCGGTCCACAGCCAGATCGAGGGCTCGAGGGAAGGGATAGCGATCTACGCCTTCCAGCATGCCCTGATCCCCGGCAGCGACTTGCGGAAGGACTTGGCCGGGAACTCCCCAGAATCCATGCCAGAGTTGATGTCCCGGGTGAAGCGCTTCATCGCCCAGGAGGAAGACGAGATCCGAGCTAGGGATCAGGACGGGCATCCGGAGCCCGAGCAGAAGAGTAGCCAGCCTCGGCAGAGAGGCGGGAGGCCCTCCCAGCAGCAGGAGCCCAAGCAGGCCTGGGTCTCCGGTTCGGCGAAACCTTCGTCGTCCAGGTCTGGGGGCACCTGGAAGCCCAGACCTCCCACCAGCGCCAGTCAGAGCGTCAACGTCGTCTTCAAGGAGCCGATCTACCGTATCCTGACCAAGATAAAGACCAAGCCATTCTTCAAGAAGTGGCCTCCGCCCTTGAGGAATGAGGCCGCCTCCGGCAGCCGGAGTAAGCTCTACTGCTCTTACCACAAAGGTAGCGGGCACAAGACCGAGGACTGCAATTCCTTGCAGTGGTATCTGGAGAAGTTGGCCGAAGAAGGCCACATTCCAGAGTTCGTTGAGGCAGGAGATGCTGGCGGGAGCGAGGGCCGAGTTCACCAGAGCGCAGCCCAGGCTCGAGACAGTGAGGATTCAGAGAAGATCATTACGTGATCCAGCTGTGCGACTCCCCAGCGGTTACCTCCTCAGCTCGGATGCCCTCCTACAAGACACCCGCCGACAGAGAGCCAAACAAGGGGGAGTTGGCCCCGAGCTGGCATGGCCCGTTCAGAATAGTCTCACTGGCAGGAAAGTCAGCCTACAAGCTCGAAGACTTGGAAGGCAAGCCGCTGCCGAGACCGTGGAATGCATCCCACTTGAAGAAATTTTATTTCTAATGATGTAATGAATCTCAGATTCAATGAAAGCAGCCTTCACCTTGTCATCAACTTGTCATCTCGACGGATCGGGCCCACCGCCCTGGAATAGACCTCGAGTCCAGACTCGGTCGTTTCCTAAAGCTCCTAGCCTTGGGCTATGGAGAAGGCCTCGAGTTCACACTCGGCCGGGATCGGGCCCACCGCCCTGGAACAGACCTCGAGTCCAGACTCGGTCGTTTCCTAAAGCTCCTAGCCTTGGGCTATGGAGAAGGCCTCGAGTTCACACTCGGCCGGGATTGGGCCCACCGCCCTGGAAGAGACCTCGAGTCCAGACTCGGTCGATTCCTAAAGCTCCTAGCCTTGGGCTATGGAGAAGGCCTCGAGTTCACACTCGGCCGGGATTGGGCCCACCGCCCTGGAAGAGACCTCGAGTCCAGACTCGGTCGATTCCTAAAGCTCCTAGCCTTCCCAAGGCCTCGAGTTCACACTCGGCCGGGATTGGGCCCACCGCCCTGGAAGAGACCTCGAGTCCAGACTCGGTCGATTCCTAAAGCTCCTAGCCTTGGGCTATGGAGAAGGCCTCGAGTTCACACTCGGCCGGGATCGGGCCCACCGCCCTGGAAGAGACCTCGAGTCCAGACTCGGTCGATTCCTAAAGCTCCTAGCCTTGGGCTATGGAGAAGGCCTCGAGTTCACACTCGGCCGGGATCGGGCCCACCGCCCTGGAAGAGACCTCGAGTCCAGACTCGGTCGATTCCTAAAGCTCCTAGCCTTGGGCTATGGAGAAGGCCTCGAGTTCACACTCGGCCGGGATCGGGCCCACCGCCCTGGAAGAGACCTCGAGTCCAGACTCGGTCGATTCCTAAAGCTCCTAGCCTTGGGCTATGGAGAAGGCCTCGAGTTCACACTCGGCCGGGATCGGGCCCACCGCCCTGGAAGAGACCTCGAGTCCAGACTCGGTCGATTCCTAAAGCTCCTAGCCTTGGGCTATGGAGAAGGCCTCGAGTTCACACTCGGCCGGGATCGGGCCCACCGCCCTGGAAGAGACCTCGAGTCCAGACTCGGTCGATTCCTAAAGCTCTTAGCCTTGGGCTATGGAGAAGGCCTCGAGTTCACACTCGGCCGGGATTGGGCCCACCGCCCTGGAAGAGACCTCGAGTCCAGACTCGGTCGATTCCTAAAGCTCCTAGCCATGGGCTATGGAGAAGGCCTCGAGTTCACACTCGGCCGGGATTGGGCCCACCGCCCTGGAAAAGACCTCGAGTCCCGACTCGGTCGATTCCTAAAGCTCCTAGCCTTGGGCTACGGAGAAGGCCTCGAGTTCGGACACTCGGCCGGATTCCTAAGATCAGGGTTTTTACACCCCTCAAAGTTCATCGCCGAGCTCACGCCTCCACAGCCGAGACCAGGGGAATGATGGCTCCACTTCGGCATCAGGCAGCTCGTCTCAGCCAAAGCCAGCCATTCAGGCCAAGGGCAGCTTTCCATAGGAAGAGAGCTGCGCCAGTACTCAAACACAAATGCAAGCATTCCAGAACAATGCAAAGAAAGAGAAGAACTCAAAAGCATTGAATACTGTTTGGGTAATCATAAAATTCCTCCCTTTTATTCATTGAAAACTGCTTTATTACAAGGGCTACAGAACAGAAAGCAAAGTACAGAAAGGAGGATCACAGTCCTCTAAAAACAGAAAATAGAGTAACTGGAAAACTCTGGATCGAAGACGCCGAAGACGCCGGATCGTCGCTTGGAGGCTCTGAGCGATCCTGAATTTCACAGAGCTCTATAACACGCTATGGCCGGCCAGACCAAAAGCATCGCACAGCCCCTCCAGTTCGGAGGCCCTGGACCTCGCTGGGCTCTGCAACACCCTCGGCGGCCAGTGGGACCAGCCAAGCTTGGAGAAACCCCCGGAGCAGCAGGGCCTCAATCCCGCCTTCCGTACGACGGGCGCACAGGGCCGTGTCGGACGAGAATGCGCCACCGTCCCCCCGTAGCGCATCCTCATTCTGTCTGGCCAGGGACGGATGGCCGTGGACCCGCGTTCAGAGAGCGCGTGGGCCACGGGGAGTTCCTTCAGAGAGCGCGCAGACCATGATAGCCTTCCCCCCTCGGGGATAGCCCTCCAACGGCGCAGGGTTCCCCCCGGATCAAGTAATTTCGGACACCTCCCGGACATGGTTCCTACAGCTAAGTTCTTTTCTTCTCCCATGGCGAGCTAGCCACCCCTATTTATAGGAAGGAGAAGGACTCGGTCTCCGAAAGAAGTTATAAGGGCGAAGTCTCCCACGCGTTACTGGGGATGCACGGCTGTTGACCAACGATCCCTATGGCGCCACGTGGAGACATCCGTCCGATTCCCTCGCCAGCTGTGCCGCCTTGTTTATTACTATTTATGGTCTCCAGAATACAGAAAATCAGCACTGACAGTTTGACTCTTTCTACCTCAAGGGCCACGCCGCACAGTAAAGGCATTCAATATCATTCATTGCATATACAGAAATGAAAGAGAGACAAATGCAAAGAGAAAATGCACAAGTGAAGAAGCTCGATTTTCATTGATTGCAAAAAATGATTACAAGGCCGAGATGCAAGACAGAAGGAGTCCGGCCACTATGGTTTCGGCGATTCCACTAGGTCGATCACCACATCTGATGGACCAGTGGACTCGGCCGGAATCATGACTCCGCTCGGAGCATCGCAGGCGGAGGAGGCTTCGACTGGTACCTCAGCCGAACCAGGAGCAGAAGAGGTCTCACCCTGAGGCACGGCCAAAGCCTCACTGGCGACTGGGGCATCGCTCGAGACCGGGGCAGCTGGAGCGTCGTCAGCAGCAGGAGCTTCGACCGGGGCGCTTTCAGTTGCGGGAGCTTCGACCGGGGCACTATCAGTGGCAGGTGCGGAGCTCGGCTCGGGATCCAGGTCCGAATACTTTGGCAGGTCCTGATAGACAGGATGGTCTTCAGGGACCCCCGCACGTCTCAGTGCGGCCAGGCATCCTTCCTCGAACAAGATTGCGGTGATCTCCTCCACCTGCTTCTCGTACAGCTCAGTGGCTCGATCTACCCCATCCTGGAAGGCGGACTGGGCCTCGGCCTGAAGAGAGGCCTTTTCCTTCACCAACTTCTCCCTCTCAGCGCGACCAGCCAAGACCTCCCCTCGCAGCTTCGTCCCCTCAGCAGCAGATTCGGCCTTCAATCTGGCCAGCTCAGACTCCAGTTCGGCGGTCTTCTTGTTCTTCATCCAAAGCTCGCCTTTCATATGGTTGGCCCTGGACGAAAGTTCGGCGTTCTCGGTCAGAACCGATGCCAATCGAGCGGACTCTCCAGCGCTGGCCACCTTGAGCCCCTCCATTTCCTTCCGCTGCTCGTCCAGCTCCTTCTTCAGCTTCTCCCGCTCGGACTCCAGGCGGGTCATTCTCGCAGCGTTCCTATCCCTCCTTCCCACCACGGTTAGGAGCCTCTGCACGTTCTGCGAATGGAAACAGATAGTCAGGTTCGACCAAGATACTTGAAGAATGAAGAAAAGCGTTGCAAACACTTACCCGAAGACTATCCTGGATCGCCGAGACCATCAGGCCCTCATCCTCGAACCTATCGTGCGCCTCCATGTCTCTTGGCAGAGCACAAGCCTTGGCGAGAGCCCCAATCACCTCGGCATTTCCCAGCAATCGGTCTTCAACGTTCAGGGGTTTGCCGGTAGAGGTTTCCATTTTCGGCTTCCACGGTGCTGGGGCAGTTCGGGGCCCGGAGGCCGATCCGGACCCTTGCCCCGGCGAGATGAGAGGCTCGCGCGCTGGACCAACAGCCGACTTGCTGACCGGCGCACTCTTTTCGGCCGGCGCACACTTTTCCTTCGGCGCGCTCTTCTCGCCTCCCTTTTCAGCTGGAGCTTTGGACCCAGGGGCTCGTTCAGGAGTTTTGCCCTTCGACTGCAGATCAGCCTTCGAGCTCTTCTCCCCCGCCTTGGATTTCTTCCTGGGCGGGGACCCCTCCTTCGAGCGGTCCGGCGAGCGTTGCCGGGCTCCCCCGCTCGGGGCAGGGGCAGTAGCAGAGAGTACCAGCGCCCGCCAGACCCGAAGCAGCACGAGTACCGGCAGGCGACGGGGCTCCAGAAGACACTGACCTCTGCTTAAACTTAGCAGCCAGGTCCTTGACAGCGAGCTCCCTCGAGCTTCCCTCCATGTCCTCTCGATCAGAGAGATAAGCTTCCACTCGATCAGAGAGATAAGCTTCCACTATCTGCGACAAGTCCGGCAGCTCCGGATCGGAAGTGGACGCCTCGGCTCCAGACGCAGTTCGGTCGGCGACGGGATCGGTCAAGGGGACCCCGCTAAACACCGCAACTGATACGGTCGGACGGTCAGGGTGTGTCTCGTCCGCCTCAGGTACTCCAGTCCTGTGGTAGTGGCCGCGATACCTCGGCGTGTACCCAAGCAGCTTCCAAGCTGACCTGGTCTCGTGCCCCTTGTACCGTTCGACCTTGTTGATGTCGTCGGTATTCCTCCTCCAACCTTCGCTAACAGCTCGGCGTCGCCTTGCACCCGCCTCTGCTCAACAGGCAAAAAAGAGTATCAGTTCGGCATCAATGAAGTAAGCAAAACAGTAAAGGAGAAAAGCAGTGATGATTACTTGGGACTTCCCCAGGGCGACGTGGGACCGACAACCTCCTGTCTTCACCCGGGCCGAACTCCCAGTTCCCCGAGACACAGAAGAAATCCTCCTCAGCATTCTTACTCGAATCCTCCAAGGCTAGGACGAAGCCCCTTCGCTGCGGCTTCACACGGAGATAGTATCTTCCCTCCCCAGCCTTGCAGATATCATATGTGTCCTCGATGTCGTGAGGGCCTAAGTTGGTCCCCAAGATCTCGTTCAGCTTCGCTGTGCCCATGATGACCTTGTAGCCATTGGGCATCAGCTGGCCCGGGGCGAGGGACCAAAGGCTAAGGCAGGCCCTAAGCAGGGGGTGCAGTGGAAACCTGACCCCACCCTCGATCACAGAGATCAGAGGGAATGGCATCCAGCCGCCGTAGCAGCGATACAGGGCAGCGTCGGCAAGGTCCGCCGATTTTAGGAGGACCCCCTCCGGAATTTTGAAGGCAGCCCTAAACTCGGCTAAGCCCCCATCGGAATCTACCCTGAATCTAGGGGTGCCCATGACTAGAAGGGGCGACGACGGGAAAAGCCCTAGAAACTGAAAAACCCCAAAAAAGAACCAGACGGAAGAACAGAGCGACTTACAGGGACGAAGAGGCAGATCAAGAGCAGATCCAGACGCAATCTGCGGTCGTCCTCCTCGAACAGATCTCAGGAACCAGAGTAGAAATCGAAAGCAAAGGCAAAGGCGAAAGAAATCGGGAGCGAGAAAAAGAAGGGGACGACCCTATTTGTAGAAGGGGGAACCCTCATTTGAGTACCGCCTCCGAATTCGAAGAGACACTTCAAAGCCCGTGCCCGTCAATCAATGAGACAACGCAATCGGCGCAGAAGCTACGCGTGTAGCCGTTAGCTCGGTCCCCAAGGCGAACAGGGCAGGGCATTTATTGCTCTAAAGAGTTGAAGCGACACCAGGCATAAAGAGTTGAAGCGACACCAGGTAATGATCACAGTATCCCCAGACGGATTCTTCTAGCTTTCAACCCCTAAAGGCTAGCACACTCCAGAGGTCAAAAGCTAGGGGGCAATTGTGTGGGGAGATTTCCAGAACCACAGGATTAAGCTAATCGCAGCCATCAGATGAGGTTAAGCATTCTTACGTGCCATCCTCGTGCCATCCACGTGGCACCAAGCTCACCCCGGCTACCAGGACAGGAGGCCCGGCCGAAGTCAGGCAGCTCCGGGCCCTTAGCGCCGAACTGGCCCACCTCGGGCGTCATCTCGGCAAGGAGCTCCACCTCGGCTGAGCCACCCCGGGTACCATCTCGACAGAAAGCTCCGCCTCGGCTGAAGAGGCCGGGACAGAAGCCGAAGCAAGAGAGAACTACACTTGCGCCCCTCATCCCCCACGTCATCAGGCACGTGGAGGGATAGGGGCACGAGCTAGTGGGGCAGACGCGACATCCAGCCGCCCACGATCTTCGCCAGATCCCTGACAGAACGACATCCAGCGGCTGAGGCCACATCAGGGCAGGGCCCGAGGGCAGATCCGCTGGTACCCCTACCGCCAAAGGCGCCCAACAGGATCTGGCCCAACAAGATGTGCATTAAATGCGATGTGGGCTGACCCGATGGGCATTTAATGCATAGTGGGCTGGATTGGACCACAATTAATGCAATGTGGGCTGATTGTGACTTCCCAGTCAAATCGTGGGACCCACACCACAATATCTTGCAAAGATACGATCCAAACTCTATAAATAGAGGCTCAACCCACCATCTAAGGTACGCCATTTTTCATACCAGAGCCGTTACTCTGTCTCTCTTCTCCCTCTCCTTCCATTGTTCCAGTTCCCATACTGACTTTGGCATCGGAGAGCCTTGCGCCGCCCAGGCCAGGGTCCTCTGACCGTTTGTTCTTCCCTTTCAGGCTTTCGGACGGCATCCAGACATTCCCAGTCACCATCATCTTCTCGGATAAGTCCTGTAAGGCACCCTCTTATTGTGGGTCATTATTTTCTGCACCTACAGTTGGTAAATGGAAGATTTCAAGGAATACACAAGACCACACAACCAACACAGCTAAAACAAGCTAGGCCACCAGAGTCAGTCAGTTAGGTATGTAGGAATAAAGCAAAATTTTATATCGTCAAAACAACATGAGTACTCCACTAAATAAGAAACACAATTGTCAATTCTCTATTCCTTGCCACCATTAATAGTCTCCATGACTTCTAGATCATTTGAGAAGATGATGACTTTATCATAACCTTTGGCACGTGCCCCCCTTACTGCATGCATGATTTCCCATATCAGGGATTAGGCTTCCAACTTTTCTTATGACTACCAGAATTAAGCTTAGAAACCATGCTTTCCAGTAGATTAATTGCTTGACTTGGAGTTATATACTTACCTTTCATCATGACCTCATTTCGAGTTTCCCAAATAATCGACCAAAGAGCCAAGACTCTAGATTTGGTTGATGGTTGTTGTAGAACAGAGTGCCTCGGTTCAGCATGGGGCAGGGTAGTATGGTGCAGCACACTATAAGAGAAAGAGGTGCAGAGAACATTTTTTTCCAAGAGGAAAATGTAAAATATGACCATCAATAGTTTTTGACAAATACAAGCAGCTACCTTCCTTTTTTACTTTTACAAACCACCCATTTTAATCTAGATATTTGAATCAACCACTTTAACTTGCAATCAGAAGCTCTGACCAAAATTTTCAATTTTTTTTTAAAAAAATAAAAATTCTTTAGGAAAAAACTAATTTTGATTAAATCGAGCGCCCCGAACCTAATTAACTTGACACAGGTTTAAAGGCCTTTCATATTATCACCCTAAGTTGAATGAAGCTAGATCTAATGAAACTTATATATTTTTAAAGACGGATGAATACAGTGCATTTTTCAATTGAATGAAGAACTCTTCTTTGGCTGGCGGCCAAAGTGATTGATCGAAAATTCCAAAATAGTAAAGCGATTCTATATAGGTTTTGTGTTTATTATATTCTGATGGAGCTGTGTCCGTCTAGTGGAGTCCATCTGGTCTAGTTCTGAGTCGGCTAGCCATACTGGCCATTCCAGGCTTAAGTCCAAGCACAACAAGGGTTTCCTCAGTTAGTTGGCAACCCGGCCCGCTTGTAACCGGGTATGCCACTCTTCTCACTTTTAGGCTTCTTCTTCTTACATGTGTGTATGTGAGCTCTCGTTCTCATGGTGTGGGTTTCCTCCCATTAGTGTGGGCTCTATTGGCTCCCCATTGGCTGGGGCATAAAAAATGTAGAAAAATGAGACCCTAATCAAACTTGAACCAGTCACAGATGCAACCTCCATCTATGGTTGGATTCAGATGCAGTTACATTTCTCAGCACTCTATTCCAGTATTCCTAGTAAAATAAAATTGATATTAGTAAATCAAATATTTTCACATTATAGTTTTTGGCTTAAAGCTCCTAAATGATTTTGGAAAATAGGTCTGCCGCTGCCTCTAGGACTGGCTTTTTCTTCCCCAAGTGTGGAGTTGTATTTGAATGCAATTCATTGTTAGAGAAGGATGAATCCAATTTACTTGATCTAGAGTGTTAAACTTGCAACAAGAGAACAGAGAGACACCTAAATTGGTTGAATATCTCATTTATCACCCAACTGCTTAGGGATCATTTCTAATGTTCTCTCCTGCTATGAGCGGCTTTTCTCTCCCAGTTTTGAGAATGTGCTATCTGCCAATGAGAGAGAGAGAGAGAGAGAGAGAGAGAGAGAGAGAGAGTTTTAACAAACATGCATGAATCACGCTCCTCAATTTGGTAATTTGATCCAAATTGAGGCTCATGATACAACTCTAATTAATAATTGGGGCTTTTGGCCGGAGGTCCCTCATAACTTAACTTTATTGCTAACAGTCCACAAAAAAAGTCATGTAGCCAAAGGTCCCTCTCACACTTATGGGTACTTGAAAAGACCAATTTACCCATCTCTAAATTGTCGCCTTGGTGCAAAGATCCGGGTTCAAGACGAGAGCAGAGTCGAGGAGCGCGAGCCACGCGCCTATTGCTATCATGCGCTCCTGGAGAGATGCGACAGGGAGTGGGTGACATTTGGATCTTTGTAAACCACGTTCAAATAAATTTATTTACATGTGAAACGTTTGTAAGATGAGTGACCATGAGTTACACTCCGACAGGGAGCGGGTGATCGAGTCCACTACCGTCGACAGGAAATCGGCGGAGGAGGTCATTTTCCGGCGGAAGGGGGAGGAGAGCGTCGGAGGCTTGGCATAGGGGTAGGGGAGGGTTTTAGAATCAGAGGCGATGGTTTCTGTTGACTGTTGAAGTTGGAACAGAACATGACAAAGAAAAAGAAGGAGGTTGGATTTGGTGCGGGTTGGTTCTAACCTAACCAGCTACGAAAGCCCAGCCCATAGCCTAGTCCTCGTATCAAATTTATTTGAGGGCTTGGTTTTTAGGAGGAAGAATATGAAAAGAGATCTTCCACCTGATTTTTCTGTTACCACCCATCTCTCTCTATGTAACTTCTCCTTTGTCTTCCTTTTCTTGTTTTTCTTCTTCTGGTTTTGTGGGGTTGATGAAAACTTGGGGTTTTGGTAAATTAATTCATCATCTTCTTCATTGGTTTTTGTTAATTTGTGGTGGTGATGGAGGTGGGATTCATTGGGGTTTTGATTTGCAGCCGCTCCTGCCGCTGTTTGTCACCGTTCATTGCCGGACGTTAACTGTTCCCATCGCCGGAGGTTGATTTTTGTAAATTTATCTGAGTTTTTGATAAATTTATCTTCGTTTTTGGCAAATATATCAGAGTTTCTAACAAATTTATCTGAGTTTTTGACAAATTTAACTGAGTTTCTAACAAATTTATCTGAGTTTTTGTGAAATTTATCTAAATTTTCGTCAAATTTATCTGAGTTCTGGACAAATTTATTTGAATTTTCATCAAATTTATCTGAGTTCTAGACAAGTTTATCTGAATTTTCGTCAAATCTATCTGACTTTTTTGCTATTTATCTGAGTTCAAAAATAAATTTGTCTTCTACTACCTGTAGCGCCATGTTCTCTCGTTTGTCTTCCTTTTCTTTCTCTCTGCAACTTGAATAGATCAAGAGCACAAGAAGAAGTAAGCAATAAGAAATGAGAAAGGGGAGGATGAGGATGGATCTCAATCTCACCGGTAAAAGATAAAAAGAGTCGACATTAAGTCTAATAATCGAGGTTTGCTACAGTCAGTCAAAAAAGATAAGCTACTTTAATCTGAATCTTCGGCGTGTGTCACGAACCATTCTGCTATTAGGCTTCCACTCGCCATAAATTCGTGAGGCGATGGATCTAGTGATCGGTAAACTCAGATATTGGAATAATCTAAATGATGGACTGTGTTTTGCCGATAGTTGGTGGTCCCGGGTTTGCCCTTTCTACATGTGGGCCCGAACAGGTAATATGTGTCGTGACGTCGGCAGCGCTTGGCTGGACTGGTGACTGGTCCCCTCTCTCGCTACTCTTCTACTCTATGCCTTGCGTCCGACGGCAAACAGTTATAGGGGCATTTTTATCCTAAAAAATGAAAACATGTGGGCTCATGGACCTAAGGCTATCAAAAGTCTAGCTGAGTGGACCATAAGCCTTAAAAAGTTTTTCCTTGAACTGGAGGCTGGAAACATTCAATTTTAGGGACCTTTCGCTAATTTTTCCTTAATAATTAGGTAGGTTCTTATTGTTTGTGCGGACTAATGTAAGAAATACAAAAGAAATGAAAACAAAACTTGGAAAGAGAAAAATAAACTACGTCGTAAAAGCCAACTCGCTAGCCTAAAGATAGAGAATTTTTGAGGTGCCGCTATGCCTACGTCTTTGTATGTGAGTGATGTGAGTGACCCCAGAACATGATAAACTCATCTTTCATTTCTTTTTCATTTGATCCTCCATTTCAATTCTCTGAATATATTTTTTAGATACTCTCTCGATTCACTCACCTTTTAGAGAAAAATCAGTTGAGAAAACTACTTTTGCTGAGAGAGAATTCTCCTATGAAAAGGGTAGCTTTACAGGGATAGGCACCCCTTAATATACTTGATGTCACATATGTCGATAATATAGTAATTGGTCATATTATAGTATAAATAGTCCGAAAAACCTCCTCTGAATAACGCGAGCACTGCACCTAGTGGGCCACCTTAATTATGACCCATCTCATGGCCCAATGGACTGGGACCCCCTGATAGTCACTGATCCCAAAGTTTAGCATCCATCTGAATGGACGGGACCGTTGGATCGACTTACACGGTGAAAACTTGTAGACCGTTGATCAATTGGTTATGATGATGACCCAATCCTCATTCGCCACACACAAGTAATTCCTCCGTGTTGGGTTTATATTTTGTATTCCGGGTTTACCTGATTGGTCCATTGGGTTAGCCAATAACCGGGTTCATGGTCAAGGGCATTTTGGTCATTGTACCTGTGCTCTCTTATAGGCTAAAAAGGCGGAAATTATATATACCATGTAATCTGTAACCATAGACTCTTAAGAGAATTAGGATGTGAATAGTTGCTCTCTTACCGTGGATATAAGCGGTTTTGTCGAAACAGTAAAATTCTCGTCTCTCACTTGTGTGACGTGGTTGATGTATTTGCGCTTTCGCACGCACGCGCACAACACTTATGTTGAAACCTTCTTCCATGTTACTCCCAAAGTTGGGTAAATGAGTCCGTTGCATATGGATTGGCACTAAAAATTAAGTAATGATATAAAAAAAAATCTTGCTTGTAAAAAAAAAAACCAACATACATAAAAATTAGAGGTGGCAATCGGGTCGGGTTGTTCTAAACCGGTCGGACCCGTTTATTAAATGGGTTATACAAGTCTAACCTGCGTCCGACCCATTTATTGAACAGGTCGGAAACTCCTAACCCGCACCCACCACGAGTCAACCCGACTCGACCCGCTTAACCCGCATAACCATTGCGGGTTATACGGGTCAGGTCGACCCGCATAACCCACATACATCTAGTAAATAAATCGACTCAACTATGGTTTCATGCTTGACCAAAACTGACTTTTAAGCTCAAATTTGGTCTGATCTCATTTCAACAATCATTTGATGTGTATTACCTTGCTTTCTATTAATAAAAATCGTGGAGTTGAATTGGTTAAGGTCCATTTATTCTTTTTTAGCCTATGCATTAAAATAATGGGTCGGGGCATATTTGCCACCTTTAGTAAAAACAATCCTCGGATTCAAAACTTTGTGACAAATATTAACTATATGATAGACGAGATTTTGCTGCGAGGAAAGTTGGAATGCAATTGTATGGGCTAAGACATGTGTTCGCATGGAGGGAAAATCTTAACCCCGCTGGTTCTGCCCTGTGTGTTTGCGTGCCTTTCTACTTCACTAGTTTGGTTCACCGACTTGTAAAGTCAAGTGGAGTGAAGTCAAGTAAAATATCACATCAAAAACACTTTTTACCGTAATTTCCTCTATCTTTTCTAACAAAAAGTCAAAAAGCAACTATAATTACTCACTAAAATATATATAAAAAAAAAAAAAACTCCATTTCTCATACCAAAAGTTAACAATATTTCATCCCAAACAACTAAAATAAAATATCATCATTACCCACTATATATTTTATTCATACTTTTTATTTCACTTCACTCGAATTGATTTTAAGAGTAAAGTGTCAAACTGGCCAAGAGACAAGCTACCTTTAGTCATGAGCTTCTCATTCTAAATGGAGGCTTCCCTTCACTTCAAAAGTGGATTTATGCACCATTCTAAATGGGCCAGCTCATTCTATGAATTGACGTAACGAGAGAGAAGTCACTGAAAGCAAAAGAATATTATTATCAATAGAAACAATGGTTTCTCCGCCGCATGTTGAAGCATTGGTGCTTTATTCTTTTTCAATGACAGAAATGACAGCTGACCGGTCGACTGAAACAAAGTGTTTTATTCCAGTGGAATGTTAGGCAATTAAGAGTTGACTAGGGTATCACATGGAATGATGTGCTCTGAAGGCCATGAAAACTTGGTTAGAGTTTACACCTTTTATGATGGGAGCAGATGAAAAGGTTGCATGACATCTTATAATATGAGAACATTGACATGAAAATGCCCAAAAAGTATGCTTGGGTTGCAAATTGTATTGCATGGCAATGAATTGCATGAACTAAGTTTTCTGTAACATATAAATTAAGTTATTGTCAAAGCCTTATGTCATCTACGTTTGGTTTCTGTGAGTTCTACTTCTCTGCATGCCTTTTTTAGTCCTCAGTAATCAAGAAACCAACATGTTACTTCTAGTCTCTATAAATTCACTGTATCAATGAAAATTAGGCCTTTTCTACATGAGAAAGAAACTCGAAATATAAAAAGCTCTGTGATTTTCTGGTAAAATTAGAAGCATCTTTTTGCTAGTATCAGACAGCATACTGCTATCTCAAGATACTTTTCCATCCTGAGTAATAGTCCTACTAATGATTATTGACTAGAGGTGTACAACGGGTCGAACTCGCGGGTTTCGGGTCAAACCTGACCTGACCCGACCCGACCCGACCGCATTTTATGTGGGTGACAACCCACCCGAACTAGACACGTTTGGGTCACGGTCAGACGGGTCACGGGTCGGGGTCGGGTCAAAAAGAAATGGTTAAAAAAATGTGATTTTTATTAAAAAATATGATTTATTAAAAATGTTTACTTCTAGGAGATTAGACCTCTCAATTTAAATACTGCAATGGCGGTAAATGATATAAAGTAGGGCCAACGATTTATTAATGTGATGATGCTGCAGTAAAGAAGATTATTTAGGGGTTTCATTAGTCCACCGATTGGCCAAGATTAATGCTAATGGTCAGGAAATGGGGACATTTGTTCAAAATGGATTCCATGCACCATGGGCAATGGCTGGCCGTCAGGAAAATCATTTTAGAACTTTTTAAACTAACATTGTTTATCTTCTTGAAAATTTGGTAAACAAAGGAATGTAGATCTTGAAATAGTAAAAAGTAGATTTACTTGTACCCAATGGGCAGGCTGACCACGGGCAGTTAGTTCCAACAGACCTTCCCTGGGCGTCATCCAATTGGGAAATCATGGATAAAGCCTTTCTTTTGTTATTTTGTAGCCATTTAAGCCCATCATGCACTTAGCTGCATTAGACATTAGTAAAGGCTACATGGAGGAAGAATTGAAATTTTACTTATAGAACCTAATAATCACATGGAAAGACTTATTTCTTTCACTGTGTAATTTCTTCTTGGGTGAAAATTTCTTCCCCAATTTCTTTCTCAGCAAAGTTGTTTGCTTTATTAAGGCTATAGTGATGGTTTGAACTATTTGCATTAATGACTTCATAATACATGAATACACGCCTTTAGGGTTTTTATTTTTGAATTACTTTTTGGTATTAAAAAGTAATTACATTTAAAATTTTTTTACTACCGGGCTCACGGGTCACCCGATGACCGACCCGTTAGACCCGTGACCCTGTACCGACGGTCACAGGTCGGGTCGGGTCGGTTCGAGCACCGAAAATCGGCTAACATGACCCACCCATTGACCCACGGGTCGAGTCACGGATAATTTTGTACACCTCTATTCTTGACATTCAACGTGATGAGTTTATATATGTAGCACATGTGATTAGAAGTTTAACTAATTGTATGTTTTACATTTGATCAAAATTAACCCAGTGCGAACTTTATTCCAATAGAGTGAGCGAAATACAATGATATTGTCTATTTGATAACTCTCACGATTTAGTAAAAAAGGTGTTGCGAAGGGCATAATCTGTTCCAAATTTGTTCCGCATGGCCCTAAGTTTTAGGTCCTTGAGACTCATAGTTATTAATTTTGTGTCATTTCAGCCGAAAATGCTACGATTTTTCATTTCGGCCAAGTGGATAAAACGAAATTAGAATTAAAAACTTTCGTTTTAGACTTTGGCTTATGTTGGTCGAAATATTTTTTTGACATAATTAATATTTAATATTTTATTTTTCTTACTTTTTCAGCATATATATACTTTGCATTTCTTATATTTCTCCAAAATGTAATTTCAAAAAGTTTTACTAGAATGGATTAAATCCATAATTATTATTTTATTTTTTATTATTTTATATTTTTTCGAAATGTAATTTTGAAAAGTTTCACCGAAATTTCGAGTTAGCTGAAACTTTTCATTTTATAAGACTGACCGAAATGAGATCTGAAACGATATTGACAACTATGCCTTAAGTTGGACATGGAGATTTATAGAGTCCAATAATATAGAATTCTGTCGAGCTCTATAAATACTCATTAGCTATTCTCAATCAAAACAAAGAATTTAACAAGTCTCTAAATTTCTTCATAGTATCATAAACATTTCTTCTGCGAACATGCCAAGATCAGGATACACGGTTTCTTGTCGATCGAGCATGCATTTGACAGAGTAGTCTTCATCTGCCTGCTGCTGTTTCGACGGGTATGATACATTACTGGACATGTACATGGACACTTGCCAACCTTATAAGATGGCCAATGAGGCCTCCACGAGCTCCTTAATATTTCATTTCCAACCGATTCTTGGCAGTACTCCATCATATCTTCTTCTAGCAGTACTCCTTAATACCCATAATCCTAAACTTAGTTTGGCTAACCCAATGAACCAATCTAACAAACCCAAAATACAAGACATAATGATTGTGCGGGGATGTCTCCCGAAGTACCGAGGTTATACTAACTTCGGTGCTTATGCCCACTAATCGCGCTCTGACCTCGGCAAACATTGCTCATGTGCTACCCGAGCTCAAGACCGTCTCTGGTCTCGGGTGCCCCCAACCTCAATGCGAAGCCTTCACTTCGACCACTCAGTTCGGCACCAGAGCCAGGCCCTTAGCCAAGATGGGCGGTGACGGCTGTACTTTCAAGAATATCCAGCTGGGACTAACAAAGCCATCTTGGCCGCCCCTTATCCCTGACAGAGTGGCATCCAGCGGCTACGTCCCATCAAAGTATGGCCCCAAGCCAGACCCGATGGGACTAGGCCCAAAATTCAGATGTGGTAAGGCCCGATTAGACTAGCATTTAATGCATAATGGGCTGATCGGGCTGCTATTTAATGCATAGTGGGCTGATATGATGGTACCCATGGGAGTGCTAGGACGTCATCATGAGCCCCGCCATGCAACGTAGACTTCCTCCTCTATAAATAGAGGAACGATCACCATCACAGGTACCCACAACAGAACCAAAGAACTGTTATTCTGTCTCTCTCCTCCCTTATCTCTATCCTATTCCTCAGACCTTATACTGACTTAGGCATCAAAGAGCCTTGTGCTGCCCACAGTCAGGGTCCTCTGACTTCCTCACCTTCTTCCCTTTCAGGTTCTGTAAGATCCCGACCCCCAGTCCTTTTGTTTAGTATTGTTTTAATTGTGGTTTAGCTTTTTAAGTGAGATTTGATTTAGTTTGATCTTGTTTTTGAGTTTTAAGGACCGTTGACTTTGGTTTGACCCGGTTTATACGATATGTATTTTTTTTATGAGAAATTACTTTTCATTTCTAAAAATTCTGGATTTGACATATTTTGACTCATTTGATGAAGTTTAACAACCTTCATGTTTTGACCATTTTGATTTGATGATCAGAAAATGCATTTTTCGAGAAAAAGGGCAAAACTGACCTTTTACCCTAAATCTGTCCATGAATTTCGAAAATTTCAGAAATTGGGGAAAATATACTTTTCAGAAACTAGATATTTCGCTGATCATTTTTATCTTCTTCGTCGTTTTCGTTCGGGGCCCGCAAATATGAGTTTCAGCCTTGTGAAGTTTGGGGCCCATGGGGCCCAACCCATTGTTCTCTTTATAAGAAGCCATGGGCTCTTGTCTTCCCCATTCTTTTTCCTTTTTCCTGCAACAAGGGAGGAGATAGGGTTTTCTCCCAGCCCCTTTCTCTCTCCTCATGTATCCCTTCTTCTTTGATGCTAAATGGAGAGTTGAGCTTCCCATCTTCTTCTCCTTCCTCTTTGCTTCCCAAAGACCCTATTTTCAAGGATTTTGAGCTAAGGAAAATCCCTCATCCAAGCTTCTCTTCCTCGTTTGGGCTTTTCAAGGTTTGCAATAGCTTTCCAAACTTTAGATCTTTGTTCTCCTTTTCATTTAGAGTGTTTTCATCACTCATGCAATGGGTTGTCATGGAGATTTGCAATGATTGGTTTTCTAGGGTTTCTTTTGAGCTATTTTGGGGGTTTTGTAATTTTGGAGCTTGAGGCCATAAGAGGACCTTCATGGAGTGTTTTTGCATCTTCTCTTGACCAAGGCAAGTGAATTTCACAATTAATATGATGTTTTTGTGTTTCTTGTTTAAGCTTCATGGCTTTTTCCTTATTTTGTTCAATTTTTCATGGTTTATGGATTGGCTTTGAATGAATGAAGAAACACTATGTTTATTCCACTTATGCTATTGCTTTACATCGTATAGGAGGTTTGTCTTCACTTTGCTCACTTTGAAAAATTAGTTTTCCTTGTGTTAAATAGTGTGTTCAAAGAAAGAGAGAAAAACTTTGATCTTTAAAAGTGTTGTGTTTGATAAATTGGAAGGATCGTGTATGGTGATTTGAGGAGTTTAGAA
Organism: Litsea cubeba; assembly: GCA_012931725.1. Taxonomy (NCBI): domain Eukaryota; kingdom Viridiplantae; phylum Streptophyta; class Magnoliopsida; order Laurales; family Lauraceae; genus Litsea; species Litsea cubeba. The sequence goes on from CM022946.1 coordinate 53,164,461, forward strand.
GGTCAAGAAATGGCCCAAATTATTGTGGAATTTTGTATGGAAGGAAAGGAATGAAAAATGATCAAAAACAATGCAAAAATGCAAAAAAATCTGCACTGCCGGGCTGGACTGGGCAGGCCCAGTCCGCTCGAGCGACCCACTGGGCCGCTCGAGCGACCCAGCTACTGTCTGGGTCCGCTCGAGCGGACCTGGGTTCGCTCGAGCGAGGCCCAGCTCAGCCAGGGGCTGGTTTGGGCCCGAGTTTGGATTGTTTTGTGGGCCAGATTGTTGGGGCTCCCTTGGGCCTGATTCAAGTCCGCTTTTGGGCCATTTCAAGACCTGATGTTGGGTCAGTTTAGGGCCTGATAGTGGGCTGTTTTAAAATTTGTTGGTGGGTGTCACGCCCCGAGCCCGAGATTACACACATCCCGAGGCGCGACACATGCCCGCGTGGAAATTCGAGTCAAACTCGTTGACTCTAGGTCCCCACGTACGGAATTTACCCACAGGATATCACGTGTGAGGTTTATATTTCTCAACATGCCTGTATAATTTGTCAAATAGATATCCAATTAACATAACGCGATCATCAAGATATAGAGCATAAGGGTCCATGAGCATAGATTTAAAAGTTCAAGTTCAAGAGAAAGAAGTAAGTTAAGTTACAATCCCAAAACTAACAAGTTTATAAGTTTCTACAAAATATGTGGCAATCCTAGCCACGGTCAGTGGGTCATTTAACGTCCTTTTCTCATCGAGTGGATGTCTAGAAGACATCATCAGGAGTCCACTCTGCTACGCTATGTGGAGGTTCCTCTTCCTCAAGGATCTCCGGGGCAGTAGCGTCGATGTATTCACCTGTAACGCCAAGTGTAGCACCATTAGACTAAGCTAAGCAAGACAAACATATACAGTCCATATAACATGTATCAAATGAATAGTCAGACAGGTATAAATCATAAGAGATCAAGGAATAATCACTAGGCATATCAGTGCATGAATTTAGCATGAGACATACGAGTCATGGATAACAGATAAATATATTAACAGTACTAGTTGGCACATCCACATAAGCTATGTTCTCTCAAGTTAATCATATAACATGAAAATAAAGTGAGAGCAGAATATCAGGACAGAACAGGGCGGTGCTACTAGGAGACAGAGGTACCCAGAATTCTCCATCGTAGACCTAGGGTGCCGGTAAACCCTTAGAATATATTCCCATCTGCAGAGGGCCAGAAGTTTACTAAACCCACACTTAGCCGGGTCCGACTTAGATAGGGTCGAAGCTAAGTGGTGCCGACTCATAGAGTGCAATATACTAACAACAGAGCAGGTGCAGGACAGTATAATCAGATACAGGGCATATACAGGACATATCATATAGGTAACAAATCGGGACTTACTGAAATATACTGAACAAAGCCAGAAATAAATGTAGCATGACACATGTGTAACAGAAAATACATAACTGGACAGAAGCATGATCAAGTCATACTAGAATACTGGAAACGAAATGCAATGCATGTACATACAAATCATATACGGAGTCAAGATGTAAGTCAAGCCAAGCCTACGGTCTTGGGAACACATGTGGTCTTCACCGTCCAACTCGGGTAGTATTAAGAGTTCGACATTATCGGGCTACAAGGACCCCTTGGCGTTACATAATTTGAATGTCGAATCCCTTAATAGAACACATTTGGTACGGTTACAATCCGAAGAACACAATGCCCCTTTTGTGGGTACGGTTGCTCAATCCATATCCACAATTCAACAAACCATCGGTCATGATAAAAGTTCAGGGTGCACATCCTACAGGTCCATCTATCAGGCCAATTAACTAGATCAAGCTACGGTTCAATGTCCGGCTCATGGAGACGTCCATTTGTCACAAATATGTAAAATCCAACATATAATCTCTTTTTGTTGGGTTCTACACATCATGAGCTTTCCAACGGTATGTAGATCTCCAAAAACGGACTTACGGTTAAAAAGTTATGGTCGTTGGAAAATCTGCATACTGCAAGTATCAGGTTCGCTTGAGCGTCCAATGGTCGCTCGAGCGGACCCCAGACAGAGAGATGTTCGCTCGACCGGACCAAAAGTTCGCTCGAGCGAACTCTCCCAGAGAGCCCTTCGCTCGAGCGTTCACTCACGCTTGCTCGAGCGAACGGTCAAATCCTGTGTCCGAAAATCTGAAACTTTCTTGTTTCCTTCCAAGCCATTCAAGGCATTCATTCCAGGTTTTACACACTACACAAGGGTGTCCTTGAGCTTCCAAAATGCTCATAAAAACCATCAATAAACCATATTACATTAACAAGAAGAAATCATCCTCAAAAATCCATTTTTGAGCAAGAAATGGGTCTCTAAGCAAGATTGATCATATTCAAGAGACAAACAAGGAAGCATGCATATCAATGTACATATTTAACTTGCCTTGGTGCTTGTAAGCTAGCTCTCACACCTAATCCTTGTTAAACTCGAAAATCCCCAAATATGAAAGCTCAAATGCCCTAAAAATGGTGAAAACGAAAATGAATGAAATGGATGGGGAAGAAGATGATGAATACACGAGTCTGAGACATAATCTCAAGATTGAAATGAATACAAAGGGAAAAAGAAAATGTAGCTCATCAAATAGAGGAGATTACAAAGAAAAGAGCTTACCCAAAAAGTGCAAGGAGAAGAAAATGAGGAATGCTTGAGCTTGGAAAAATGGAGTCTTGTTGGAGAAGATGATAGTGTTGGAATGGTGGACTGGCTTCCTTTGCAATATCCTTTGGTTGATGCTAGAAGTGAAGGAAGAATGAAGAAGTAAGAGAAGGAGAGTGAGAAGAAGAAAGTAGCTGGAATAGGCTTTTATGGAATTTATTTCCAGCAGTTGCATGCAAGTCCACAAAATGGACTGAAATTTCAAGAAAGGGCTTGGAGCTAATGAATGGGCTGGGAATGGGCCTAAATGGATCCGAATTTGATGGGTCAAGACATGAAAGTTGAGGCCCATAGAATGCTCTATGCAATGCATTAAAAACCCAAAAATTTCTAAGTACACACAAAACCCAAAACACTCCAAAAGTCATAACCTACCTAGTAAATGGTCAAACCCCACTAATTCTACCTAATCAAGTCCAATCACAATCAAAACATTCATTAATCAATAATCTAAATTAATTAACTCTAAAACGAGATTAAGGCGGGTCGGGGTGTTACAGTGGGCCTGTTTTATGGTTAGTTTGGGTTTGTTTTAAAACTTGATTCTTGGGCCATTAAAGGTTCAGTTTTGGGGCTGTTCTAAAGTATGTTTGTGGGCCATTCAAGTTTGGTTTTGGGCTGTTTTTAAGTTTGTTTTGTGGGCCAATAAATGTTTAGCTTTGGGCTGTTTTTAAAGTTTGTTTAGTGGTCCATTCAAGCTTAGTTTTTTTTTTTGGACTGTTTTAAGAATGGTTTAGGCCTTGTTTAAAGGGGCTATTTTGGGTTAAACGAGTAGGCTATTTTGGACTTGGTTTAAGGCCAGCTATGGGCCTGTTTTTAAGAGTTTTGACATTACTTTTGATACTTGGAAATTGGTGAAATGGGAATGATGTGAGAATGTACATATGTGAAATTATCCGGGAACCTTTCGTGTCTCAATGCGCACTTTATCATTTAAACATTATGGATTTTCATTGGCATCAAACACATTCTTTATTTATCAATGTTTAAAGGTTAAATGTGTATTGTGATGGTTCCTTGGTAAATCATTAAGTCATTCTCCACTATCTATTCCATTTCAAGTCAGAAAATGTATTTGTATTTGTATTTGTATTCTTTGGTAAACTAATTTAAATAGCATCGGTGATTTGCTATAAAATCATGTGTTTTCCCATGTTCGAAAGTGTTGACCGTATGATTTTATACAAATCACCTTGATGCGTATTTTGAACGGTTTTACCAGAGATATTCGTATGTTTTCTCCAATTCGATTTGAAAGAGATTGGAGTATGTTCGTCACATTCGGGATTTCTTCGATAAGACTATTGTTTTGACAACACTAGTATTGAAAATAAAAACCTCGAGGCAAACGGGGCCAGAGCTATGTGGTGCGAGCCCATGAGCCAAAGAGGCTATGACTTCGAAAATATAAACCCCGAGGCAAGACGGGGCCAGAGCTATGTGGTGTGAGCCCCTGAGCCAAAGGGATTAGTATTATGTTAGATTTGTATCGGTTTGAGTCTGAAAACTAAAGGCACCACTAGGCTTAGGTCACCTTGTCGGGCTGATCACCCGGCTTGGGATCTTTAATTCGTCCGCTAGCTGCAGCTTGGATTCTGTCTGTACCGACCATGGCAACGGTTTTATCTGCCGGTCCCATTTGTATGGCTATGGTTCTGATTTTTGATCTGCCGGTCCCATTTGTATGGCTACGGTTCTGATCCTATTTCTAGTACCACGTTCAGTGGCTACGTTCTGTCTGCTCTTATTACTTCGGTAATGGGAGGATTTAGCTATTTGTGGTCGCCAAGGTTTTATCTGCATATTATCTTATTTTATGATTCTTGTGGGTTATGCTTTTTATGTTTTGATTTGGTTAATGCATACGATATCGATCATTTATCATATTGTCGCTATTATTCAGGATTTGAAAGGTATTTCCAACCATTAAATGCTTTATGCGGGCTACTATCTTTCGAAGCATTCGTACTTCTGAGATTGTTCTTTTATTGCTTTGATACTTATGTTCGGTCTTTCGATCGTTTCTCGCGATTTATTGTTATTATTGTGTAGACTCTATTTTCGGTTTTACGATGATTTCGTCAGGTTTTATGTATGTTCTTTTGTTTCATATGATTTGTTTATTTGCTTGCCAGACCGTCGTGTCTGACCCTTTTTGTTTGGTGCCAGTTTCTTCTTCTCTTTTCTGTTTGTAGGTGTTTGATCAGAGGAGGCGGTGGGACCGCCGGTCTGACGTGAGAGGCTGCCCATTGATATCATCTAGATGTCAAGTTTGGCACCGGAGTTCGTATTAAACCTTTGGGGGTAGTATTTCTGTTTAGTTGGATATATTTTTGTATGGCTTTGTTAGCCTTTTTCTTTGGGTTTGTAATTAAGATATCTGTTAATTGTAACTTGAATATGTGGGAAATAATAGTTTGTTACTACCAGCTCAGTTTATTTGGATTATGATTTGTACCAGCCAGCTTATGTGATGGCTTTGTGATATTGGTTGCGTGCGACACGAAACCCGATGGCCACGGATTCCGAGTCGTAACACCATGTGTAGCTTCCGCGAAAATATACTCTGATTGTGTTGGAATGTGATTATCCTCATTCACGCGGATCTTGGGAACTATAACAAAAAGTTTCAATTTATCCCAAAATTTCGCACTCCGGGATCGGTTCACTGCAGGGCCCGGTTTCGGGGTGTGACAGGTTTGGTATCAGAGCTGGTTAGTTTCTAGGAAATAAAACACTCTAGAGACATTAAGACGTGTGGTGAGGATTCGTTAGATTGTGTCGATTTGTTTTCTCGTGTCTTTGTTTCTTTCGATTTGAGTCGGCTTTTCTTTCAGTTCGAGAGATTTGCTTGTCTTGTCTTTTAGTTCTTGTTGTTAGGAGATTTGGATGACCAAATCTCCTCCTTAGTGGTGGAGAATTTAAAGTCTCCATACTCTTGTTCAGTATCTTTTGTCTGTGCTTGTGTCAGAGACTGAGAACCCTCTGGACTTGGTATGTTGTTTTCGGAGAACATCAGCAGACTTCCAGTCTTCAGCATCTTCATTGTGGTTAATGAGAGAAGACATGTGCATTTTCCCGTCAAAGTAGGACTTGAGTAGTATTCGAAGACCCCCTTTCAGCTAATCAAGGATCGTCATGCAGCGTACCAAGGTAAGTAAATGTGGAATTTTGGGGGAACTCAGACCATCTTCCCAAGATGAAGGACTGCAGGAGACACATTAGTTGGCAATTTTTATGAAGGGAGAAGTGACCTTAGTTAGTAAGATTTGGAGTGGTGCAAGAAACTCAGGGATTTCCCCGGATTCGACGAGCATGGTCATAGTTTTGGTTGAGAATTTTCAGGACTTGCAGCTTAGCCAGTGTAGTTTTTCAGAGATAATATCAAGTGAATGGTTAGTTGTAGTCAAGGTAATTTTCGGCAGCAAGGAAACCTTGTGGATTTCACCGACTTTTAAGGTATTGGATTGGACAACATGCAGATGCAAGGGAGTACCTCAGTGAATTGGATGTTCATTTCTTATTTAAAATGATTTTCATGATATTTTCATCCTTGTTATGTTTCATTACTATCTATGATTTATTCTTGTAGCGTTTAAACAATGGATTTATGTTTCTTCTTTAAGGCTAATTTTGAAATAACCATGTCATTCTACTCCTTTTCATGAGTTACATGATTTTGTTTTCGTAAGGATTTGTGTTTCGAATTTCTATTTAATCTTCTTAAGACATTGTTACACAATGATCTTGAAATTTTGCTATTGTTTTAATTCTTTTAAATGTTGACAGCTACATTTCAAAACCTTAAAGATTTCAAAACTTTGTATGTGTTTGGTTGGAAATGGATTTCAATAAAATTTAATGTATGGTCATATTACACGAATTTGATTTATTTTTGAAAATCCTAATTTGAGATTGTTGAGTATTTCAAGGATTTGTTGGGTTGTGAAAATGTGAGTTTCAAACGAATAATGTTGTTTCATGGTCAAACTTTGATAAATTTTATTTATTAAGCCTTATTTGATGATTTGGAAGTTCAATTTCCATTATGTTTTAAAATGATGAAATTCAACTAAGTAATAGTCTTAGTCCTCATGTTTAAAATTTTGAGATTTGTTTTGCATTGGATGGAATGGGTGGTAATAGCCTTTGGTTGGAGTTCAGAGGTGTATGAAGTGGGGAGTTGATGGATGTCCGAAGGTGTACTAGTTCAGTTGAGGACAAAGTTGGATTTATGAGAGAGTAAACATCATTCAAGAATTGGATTGAAAGTTTCAGTTCTTCAGCGATTGACATCAGATTAGTAGATGTGTTTTATTGATGACACAGTATCAGGTAAGAGATCAAGAGCAGCAAGTAGATAGAATCAGATGTGGGCAAGAATTCAGAGTACATCACAGAAAGATTAGAATTTGGAGTTGTGATTTCAGAATGAAGAAGGATTGACGATGTTCTTGGAAGCCAGGATCTGAGTGGTACAGTATAAGTAGGAATACGGAATTTCAGAATTTTTCGGGATGAAGAGATTATTTCAGAGGAAACATGTCTACGATCACATCTTTGTAAGCATCGGGAGCGCCGTGTACAACTTTGAAGGACTTAAGGCACAGAATTCCAAGCTGATAGAAAGAGGCAGAATTTGCAGTTCTTGGACCGACAGTGACTGACAAGGTGAGCAAAAGAAATGATTCAGTGCAGGAACGACAGATGACACCAAGGATACTTAGGAGTGTTGGGCACTAGTTTGGTCAGAGGAGTATCTTTTGAACAGATATGTGGAACAGTGTGAAGCCTTCAACCGAGTCAGAATGTGGTTGACCGTGCATCTCAACGTCAGGTTTGATCAGAGAGTCCCTCAGTTGCCGAGGTCTAGCATAGGGTGTCAGTGTTTTCGTTTGTCTTTTGGGTTTTTGATTTTGATTTGGTTTAAGCCATTTGGAGGACCAAATGGATTCTAAGGGGGGGAGGATGTAAGATCCCGACCCCCAGTCCTTTTGTTTAGTATTGTTTTAATCGTGGTTTAGCTTTTTAAGTGAGATTTGATTTAGTTTGATCTTGTTTTTGAGTTTGACTAGATTTTTCCTTAGTCTTGGAGATTTTTAAGGACCGTTGACTTTGGTTTGACCCGGTTTATACGATATGTATTTTTTTATGAGAAATTACTTTTCATTTCTAAAAATTCTGGATTTGACATATTTTGACTCATTTGATGAAGTTTAACAACCTTCATGTTTTGACCATTTTGATTTGATGATCAGAAAATGCATTTTTCGAGAAAAAGGGCAAAACTGACCTTTTACCCTAAATCTGTCCATGAATTTCGAAAATTTCAGAAATTGGGGAAAATATACTTTTCGGAAACTAGATATTTCGCTGATCATTTTTGTCTTCTTCGTCGTTTTCGTTCGGGGCCCGCAAATATGAGTTTCAGCCTTGTGAAGTTTGGGGCCCATGGGGCCCAACCCATTGTTCTCTTTATAAGAAGCCATGGGCTCTTGTCTTCCCCATTCTTTTTCCTTTTTCCTGCAACAAGGGAGGAGATAGGGTTTTCTCCCAGCCCCTTTCTCTCTCCTCATGTATCCCTTCTTCTTTGATGCTAAATGGAGAGTTGAGCTTCCCATCTTCTTCTCCTTCCTCTTTGCTTCCCAAAGACCCTATTTTCAAGGATTTTGAGCTAAGGAAAATCCCTCATCCAAGCTTCTCTTCTTCGTTTGGGCTTTTCAAGGTTTGCAATAGCTTTCCAAACTTTAGATCTTTGTTCTCCTTTTCATTTAGAGTGTTTCATCACTCATGCAATGGGTTGTCATGGAGATTTGCAATGATTGGTTTTCTAGGGTTTCTTTTGAGCTATTTTGGGGGTTTTGTAATTTTGGAGCCTGAGGCCATAAGAGGACCTTCATGGAGTGTTTTTGCATCTTCTCTTGACCAAGGCAAGTGAATTTCACAATTAATATGATGTTTTTGTGTTTCTTGTTTAAGCTTCATGGCTTTTTCCTTATTTTGTTCAATTTTTCATGGTTTATGGATTGGCTTTGAATGAATGAAGAAACACTATGTTTATTCCACTTATGCTATTGCTTTACATCGTATAGGAGGTTTGTCTTCACTTTGCTCACTTTGAAAAATTAGTTTTCCTTGTGTTAAATAGTGTGTTCAAAGAAAGAGAGAAAAACTTTGATCTTTAAAAGTGTTGTGTTTGATCAATTGGAAGGATCGTGTATGGTGATTTGAGGAGTTTAGAAGGTCAAGAAATGGCCCAAATTATTGTGGAATTTTGTATGGAAGGAAAGGAATGAAAAATGATAAAAAACAATGCAAAAATGCAAAAAAATCTGCACTGCCGGGCTGGACTGGGCAGGCCCAGTCCGCTCGAGCGACCCAGCTACTGTCTGGGTCCGCTCGAGCGGACCTGGGTTCGCTCGAGCGAGGCCCAGCTCAGCCTGGGGCTGGTTTGGGCCCGAGTTTGGATTGTTTTGTGGGCCAGATTGTTGGGGCTCCCTTGGGCCTGATTCAAGTCCGCTTTTGGGCCATTTCAAGACCTGATGTTGGGTCAGTTTAGGGCCTGATAGTGGGCTGTTTTAAAATTTGTTGGTGGGCCTGTTTTATGGTTAGTTTGGGTTTGTTTTAAAACTTGATTCTTGGGCCATTAAAGGTTCAGTTTTGGGGCTGTTCTAAAGTATGTTTGTGGGCCATTCAAGTTTGGTTTTGGGCTGTTTTTAAGTTTGTTTTGTGGGCCAATAAATGTTTAGCTTTGGGCTGTTTTTAAAGTTTGTTTAGTGGTCCATTCAAGCTTAGTTTTTTTTTTTTGGACTGTTTTAAGAATGGTTTAGGCCTTGTTTAAAGGGGCTATTTTGGGTTAAACGAGTAGGCTATTTTGGACTTGGTTTAAGGCCAGCTATGGGCCTGTTTTTAAGAGTTTTGACATTACTTTTGATACTTGGAAATTGGTGAAATGGGAATGATGTGAGAATGTACCTATGTGAAATTATCCGGGAACCTTTCGTGTCTCAATGCGCACTTTATCATTTAAACATTATGGATTTTCATTGGCATCAAACACATTCTTTATTTATCAATGTTTAAAGGTTAAATGTGTATTGTGATGGTTCCTTGGTAAATCATTAAGTCATTCTCCACTATCCATTCCATTTCAAGTCAGAAAATGTATTTGTATTTGTATTTGTATTCTTTGGTAAACTAATTTAAATAGCATCGGTGATTTGCTATAAAATCATGTGTTTTCCCATGTTCGAAAGGGTTGACCGTATGATTTTATACAAATCACCTTGATGCGTATTTGAACGGTTTACCAGAGATATTCGTATGTTTTCTCCGATTCGATTTGAAAAGAGATTGGAGTATGTTCGTCACATTCGGGATTTCTTCGATAAGACTATTGTTTTGACAACACTAGTATTTGAAAATAAAAACCTCGAGGCAAGACGGGGCCAGAGCTATGTGGTGCGAGCCCATGAGCCAAAGAGGCTATGACTTCGAAAATAAAACCCCGAGGCAAGACGGGGCCAGAGCTATGTGGTGTGAGCCCCTGAGCCAAAGGGATTAGTATTATGTTAGATTTGTATCGGTTTGAGTCTGAAAACTAAAGGCACCACTAGGCTTAGGTCACCTTGTCGGGCTGATCACCCGGCTTGGGATCTTTAATTCGTCCGCCAGCTGCAGCTTGGATTCTGTCTGTACCGACCATGGCAACGATTTTATCTGCCGGTCCCATTTGTATGGCTACGGTTCTGATCCTATTTCTAGTACCACGTTCAGTGGCTACGTTATGTCTGCTCTTATTACTTCGGTAATGGGAGGATTTAGCTATTTGTGGTCGCCAAGGTTTTATCTGCATATTACCTTATTTTATGATTCTTGTGGGTTATGCTTTTTATGTTTTGATTTGGTTAATGCATACGATATCGATCATTTATCATATTGTCGCTATTATTCAGGATTTGAAAGGTATTTCCAACCATTAAATGCTTTATGCGGGCTACTATCTTTCGAAGCATTCGTACTTCTGAGATTGTTCTTTTATTGCTTTGATACTTATGTTCGGTCTTTCGATCGTTTCTCGCGATTTATTGTTATTATTGTCTAGACTCTATTTTCGGTTTTACGATGATTTCGTCAGGTCTTATGTATGTTCTTTTGTTTCTTATTATTTGTTTATTTGCTTGCCAGACCGTCGTGTCTGACCCTTTTTGTTTGGTGCCAGTTTCTTCTTCTCTTTTCTGTTTGTAGGTATTTGATCAGAGGAGGCGGTGGGACCGCCGGTCTGACGTGAGAGGCTGCCCATTGATATCATCTAGATGTCAAGTTTGGCACCGGAGTTCGTATTAAACCTTTGGGGGTAGTATTTCTGTTTAGTTGGATATATTTTTGTATGGCTTTGTTAGCCTTTTTCTTTGGGTTTGTAATTAAGACATCTGTTAATTGTAACTTGAATATGTGGGAAATAATAGTTTGTTACTACCAGCTCAGTTTATTTGGATTATGATTTGTACCAGCCAGCTTATGTGACGGCTTTGTGATATTGGTTGCGTGCGACACGAAACCCGATGGCCACGGATTTCGAGTCGTAACACCATGTGTAGCTTCCGCGAAAATATACTCTGATTGTGTTGGAATGTGATTATCCTCATTCACGCGGATCTTGGGAACTATAACAAAAAGTTTCAATTTATCCCAAAATTTCGCACTCCGGGATCGGTTCACTGCAGGGCCCGGTTTCGGGGTGTGACAGGTTTGGTATCAGAGCTGGTTAGTTTCTAGGAAATAAAACACTCTAGAGACATTAAGACGTGTGGTGAGGATTCGTTAGATTGTGTCGATTTGTTTTCTCGTGTCTTTGTTTCTTTGGATTTGAGTCGGCTTTTCTTTCAGTTCGAGAGATTTTGCTTGTCTTGTCTTTTAGTTCTTGTTGTTAGGAGATTTGGATGACCAAATCTCCTCCTTAGTGGTGGAGAATTTAAAGTCTCCATACTCTTGTTCAGTGTCTTTTGTCTGTGCTTGTGTCGGAGACTGAGAACCCTCTGGACTTGGTATGTTGTTTTCGGAGAACATCAGCAGACTTCCAGTCTTCAGCATCTTCATTGTGGTTAATGAGAGAAGACATGTGCATTTTCCCGTCAAAGTAGGACTTGAGTAGTATTCGAAGACCCCCTTTCAGCTAATCAAGGATCGTCATGCAGCGTACCAAGGTAAGTAAATGTGGAATTTTGGGGGAACTCAGACCATCTTCCCAAGATGAAGGACTGCAGGAGACACATTAGTTGGCAATTTTTATGAAGGGAGAAGTGACCTTAGTTAGTAAGATTTGGAGTGGTGCAAGAAACTCAGGGATTTCCCCGGATTCGACGAGCATGGTCATAGTTTTGGTTGAGAATTTTCAGGACTTGCAGCTTAGCCAGTGTAGTTTTTCAGAGATAATATCAAGTGAATGGTTAGTTGTAGTCAAGGTAATTTTCGGCAGCAAAGGAAACCTTGTGGATTTCACCGACTTTTAAGGTATTGGATTGGACAACATGCAGATGCAAGGGAGTACCTCAGTGAATTGGATGTTCATTTCTTATTTAAAATGATTTTCATGATATTTTCATCCTTGTTATGTTTTCATTACTATCTATGATTTATTCTTGTAGCGTTTAAACAATGGATTTATGTTTCTTCTTTAAGGCTAATTTTGAAATAACCATGTCATTCTACTCCTTTTCATGAGTTACATGATTTTGTTTTCGTAAGGATTTGTGTTTCGAATTTCTATTTAATCTTCTTAAGACATTGTTACACAATGATCTTGAAATTTTGCTATTGTTTTAATTCTTTTAAATGTTGACAGCTACATTTCAAAACCTTAAAGATTTCAAAACTTTGTATGTGTTTGGTTGGAAATGGATTTCAATAAAATTTAATGTATGGTCATATTACACGAATTTGATTTATTTTTGAAAATCCTAATTTGAGATTGTTGAGTATTTCAAGGATTTGTTGGGTTGTGAAAATGTGAGTTTCAAAACGAATAATGTTGTTTCATGTTCAAACTTTGATAAATTTTATTTATTAAGCCTTATTTGATGATTTGGAAGTTCAATTTCCATTATGTTTTAAAATGATGAAATTCAACTAAGTAATAGTCTTAGTCCTCATGTTTAAAATTTTGAGATTTGTTTTGCATTGGATGGAATGGGTGGTAATAGCCTTTGGTTGGAGTTCAGAGGTGTATGAAGTGGGGAGTTGATGGATGTCCGAAGGTGTACTAGTTCAGTTGAGGACAAAGTTGGATTTATGAGAGAGTAAACATCATTCAAGAATTGGATTGAAAGTTTCAGTTCTTCAGGGATTGACATCAGATTAGTAGATGTGTTTTATTGATGACACAGTATCAGGTAAGAGATCAAGAGCAGCAAGTAGATAGAATCAGATGTGGGCAAGAATTCAGAGTACATCACAGAAAGATTAGAATTTGGAGTTGTGATTTCAGAATGAAGAAGGATTGACGATGTTCTTGGAAGCCAGGATCTGAGTGGTACCAGTATAAGTAGGAATACGGAATTTCAGAATTTTTCGGGATGAAGAGATTATTTCAGAGGAAACATGTCTACGATCACATCTTTGTAAGCATCGGGAGCGCCGTGTACAACTTTGAAGGACTTAAGGCAAGAATTCCAAGCTGATAGAAAGAGGCAGAATTTGCAGTTCTTGGACCGACAGTGACTGACAAGGTGAGCAAAAGAAATGATTCAGTGCAGGAACGACAGATGACACCAAGGATACTTAGGAGTGTTGGGCACTAGTTTGGTCAGAGGAGTATCTTTTGAACAGATATGTGGAACAGTGTGAAGCCTTCAAACCGAGTCAGAATGTGGTTGACCGTGCATCTCAACGTCAGGTTTGATCAGAGAGTCCCTCAGTTGCGAGGTCTAGCATAGGGTGTCAGTGTTTTCGTTTGTCTTTTGGGTTTTTTGATTTGATTTGGTTTAAGCCATTTGGAGGACCAAATGGATTCTAAGGGGGGGAGGATGTAAGATCCCGACCCCCAGTCCTTTTGTTTAGTATTGTTTTAATCGTGGTTTAGCTTTTTAAGTGAGATTTGATTTAGTTTGATCTTGTTTTTGAGTTTGACTAGATTTTTCCTTAGTCTTGGAGATTTTTAAGGACCGTTGACTTTGGTTTGACCTGGTTTATACGATATGTATTTTTTTTATGAGAAATTACTTTTCATTTCTAAAAATTCTGGATTTGACATATTTTGACTCATTTGATGAAGTTTAACAACCTTCATGTTTTGACCATTTTGATTTGATGATCAGAAAATGCATTTTTCGAGAAAAAGGGCAAAACTGACCTTTTACCCTAAATCTGTCCATGAATTTCGAAAATTTCAGAAATTAGGGAAAATATACTTTTCGGAAACTAGATATTTCGCTGATCATTTTTGTCTTCTTCGTCGTTTTCGTTCGGGGCCCGCAAATATGAGTTTCAGCCTTGTGAAGTTTGGGGCCCATGGGGCCCAACCCATTGTTCTCTTTATAAGAAGCCATGGGCTCTTGTCTTCCCCATTCTTTTTCCTTTTTCCTGCAACAAGGGAGGAGATAGGGTTTTCTCCCAGCCCCTTTCTCTCTCCTCATGTATCCCTTCTTCTTTGATGCTAAATGGAGAGTTGAGCTTCCCATCTTCTTCTCCTTCCTCTTTGCTTCCCAAAGACCCTATTTTCAAGGATTTTGAGCTAAGGAAAATCCCTCATCCAAGCTTCTCTTCTTCGTTTGGGCTTTTCAAGGTTTGCAATAGCTTTCCAAACTTTAGATCTTTGTTCTCCTTTTCATTTAGAGTGTTTTCATCACTCATGCAATGGGTTGTCATGGAGATTTGCAATGATTGGTTTTCTAGGGTTTCTTTTGAGCTATTTTGGGGGTTTTGTAATTTTGGAGCTTGAGGCCATACGAGGACCTTCATGGAGTGTTTTTGCATCTTCTCTTGACCAAGGCAAGTGAATTTCACAATTAATATGATGTTTTTGTGTTTCTTGTTTAAGCTTCATGGCTTTTTCCTTATTTTGTTCAATTTTTCATGGTTTATGGATTGGCTTTGAATGAATGAAGAAACACTATGTTTATTCCACTTATGCTATTGCTTTACATCGTATAGGAGGTTTGTCTTCACTTTGCTCACTTTGAAAAATTAGTTTTCCTTGTGTTAAATAGTGTGTTCAAAGAAAGAGAGAAAAACTTTGATCTTTAAAAGTGTTTGTGTTTGATCAATTGGAAGGATCGTGTATGGTGATTTGAGGAGTTTTAGAAGGTCAAGAAATGGCCCAAATTATTGTGGAATTTTGTATGGAAGGAAAGGAATGAAAAAATGATAAAAAACAATGCAAAAATGCAAAAAAATCTGCACTGCCGGGCTGGACTGGGCAGGCCCAGTCCGCTCGAGCGACCCAGCTACTGTCTGGGTCCGCTCGAGCGAGGCCCAGCTCAGCCTGGGGCTGGTTTGGGCCCGAGTTTGGATTGTTTTGTGGGCCAGATTGTTGGGGCTCCCTTGGGCCTGATTCAAGTCCGCTTTTGGGCCATTTCAAGACCTGATGTTGGGTCAGTTTAGGGCCTGATAGTGGGCTGTTTTAAAATTTGTTGGTGGGCTTGTTTTATGGTTAGTTTGGGTTTGTTTTTAAACTTGATTCTTGGGCCATTAAAGGTTCAGTTTTGGGGCTGTTCTAAAGTATGTTTGTGGGCCATTCAAGTTTGGTTTTGGGCTGTTTTTAAGTTTGTTTTGTGGGCCAATAAATGTTTAGCTTTGGGCTGTTTTTAAAGTTTGTTTAGTGGTCCATTCAAGCTTAGTTTTTTTTTTTGGACTGTTTTAAGAATGGTTTAGGCCTTGCTTAAAGGGGCTATTTGGGTTAAACGAGTAGGCTATTTTGGACTTGGTTTAAGGCCAGCCTATGAGCCTGTTTTTTAAGAGTTTTGACATTACTTTTGATACTTGGAAATTGGTGAAATGGGAATGATGTGAGAATGTACATATGTGAAATTATCCGGGAACCTTTCGTGTCTCAATGCGCACTTTATCATTTAAACATTATGGATTTTCATTGGCATCAAACACATTCTTATTTATCAATGTTTAAAGGTTAAATGTGTATTGTGATGGTTCCTTGGTAAATCATTAAGTCATTCTCCACTATCCATTCCATTTCAAGTCAGAAAATGTATTTGTATTTGTATTTGTATTCTTTAGTAAACTAATTTAAATAGCATCGGTGATTTGCTATAAAATCATGTGTTTTCCCATGTTCGAAAGGGTTGACCGTATGATTTTATACAAATCACCTTGATGCGTATTTGAACGGTTTACCAGAGATATTCGTATGTTTTCTCCGATTCGATTTGAAAAGAGATTGGAGTATGTTCGTCACATTCGGGATTTCTTCGATAAGACTATTGTTTTGACAACACTAGTATTTGAAAATAAAAACCTCGAGACAAGACGGGGCCAGAGCTATGTGGTGCGAGCCCATGAGCCAAAGAGGCTATGACTTCGAAAATAAAACCCCGAGGCAAGACGGGGCCAGAGCTATGTGGTGTGAGCCCCTGAGCCAAAGGGATTAGTATTATGTTAGATTTGTATCGGTTTGAGTCTGAAAACTAAAGGCACCACTAGGCTTAGGTCACCTTGTCGGGCTGATCACCCGGCTTGGGATCTTTAATTCGTCCGCCAGCTGCAGCTTAGATTCTGTCTGTACCGACCATGGCAACGGTTTTATCTGCCGGTCCCATTTGTATGGCTACGGTTCTGATTTTTGATCTGCCGGTCCCATTTGTATGGCTACGGTTCTGATCCTATTTCTAGTACCACGTTCAGTGGCTACGTTCTGTCTGCTCTTATTACTTCGGTAATGGGAGGATTTAGCTATTTGTGGTCGCCAAGGTTTTATCTGCATATTACCTTATTTTATGATTCTTGTGGGTTATGCTTTTTATGTTTTGATTTGGTTAATGCATACGATATCGATCATTATCATATTGTCGCTATTATTCAGGATTTGAAAGGTATTTCCAACCATTAAATGCTTTATGCGGGCTACTATCTTTCGAAGCATTCGTACTTCTGAGATTGTTCTTTTATTGCTTTGATACTTATGTTCGGTCTTTCGATCGTTTCTCGCGATTTATTGTTATTATTGTCTAGACTCTATTTTCGGTTTTACGATGATTTCGTCAGGTTTTATGTATGTTCTTTTGTTTCATATTATTTGTTTATTTGCTTGCCAGACCGTCGTGTCTGACCCTTTTTGTTTGGTGCCAGTTTCTTCTTCTCTTTTCTGTTTGTAGATGTTTGATCAGAGGAGGCGGTGGGACCGCCGGTCTGACGTGAGAGGCTGCCCATTGATATCATCTAGATGTCAAGTTTGGCACCGGAGTTCGTATTAAACCTTTGGGGGTAGTATTTCTGTTTAGTTGGATATATTTTTGTATGGCTTTGTTAGCCTTTTTCTTTGGGTTTGTAATTAAGACATCTGTTAATTGTAACTTGAATATGTGGGAAATAATAGTTTGTTACTACCAGCTCAGTTTATTTGGATTATGATTTGTACCAGCCAGCTTATGTGATGGCTTTGTGATATTGGTTGCGTGCGACACGGAACCCGATGGCCATGGATTTCGAGTCGTAACACCATGTGTAGCTTCCGCGAAAATATACTCTGATTGTGTTGGAATGTGATTATCCTCATTCACGCGGATCTTGGGAACTATAACAAAAAGTTTCAATTTATCCCAAAATTTCGCACTCCGGGATCGGTTCACTGCAGGGCCCGGTTTCGGGGTGTGACAGGTTCTCATGCCATCTACCATCTTCTAAGGAGCATCAGACTCAACATAACCTCCATTGCAAAGTCCGTAATATTTAGGCACTTACAGTTGGCGCCGTCTGTGGGGAAGCACTAACCCGATTTTCCCAAACACCATGCCTCCCAAAGCTAAGAAAGGCGGAGAAGCTATGAGGGCGATAATCCAGCCACCCCAGCCACCCCCGGGCCTGTCGCCGGTCGTTCCTCCTCAGAGGCAATCGGAGGCAAGGTCTGGTGCAGCTGCCGCAATCAAGGAGCGCTCTGACACACACCTCTTCGTTTAGATCCCGCTCCCGGAGCAGATCGAAGACTCATCCCCGGAGGAGGAGGTTTTGCCTCCTCGACAAGATGAACAGCGACGAGAGCGTCCCCGGAAGGACAAAGCTGTAGCGGTCAGTGGGTCCCATCATTCCCGCTACTTCACTGGCGACAAGGACGTCGCGGCCCAGAGCATCCTCATCCGAGAGCAAGAAAAGTTGATCCAGCAGCTCCAACAGCAGCTTCGACAGCAGCCTGAGCGCGAGGCAAAGGTCGGCCCTCAGCCTTCTAAGAGTAGGCCGACCCATCGATTCGAGATCGACCTCAGGCAACACCTTGAGCAGAAGAGGCAGCGCCGGGCTCAGGACGAGGGCTCCAGCAACAGTCACTCGAAGAAAAGGTCAAAACCCCCCCTCGGGGACAAAGAAGACGAAGAAGCACGGCTTGACAGGCTCGTCAGGCAGGCGATCCGGCACAATATGGAAGTTATCTCTCGCAATCCCCTGGATTCGTACGACTCCGGCATCGCCGGCTCATCTCCTTTCTCTCAGGAAGTCAAGGATTTCCCCCTGCCCAAGAGATTCAGCATTCCGAGGTTCGTTCATTATGACGGCACCTCGGACCCGGCAGCGCATCTCCGACATTTCACCCAGAAGATGTCAGTGTTGGGTGACGTCGGTCATCTGAACTGTAGAGTTTTCTCGTCAAGTTCAGGAGACCTCCCCCTCAAATGGTTTTGCAGTCTCCCAGAAGGATCGATCTCGAGTTGGCACCAGTTGCGGAGCTCCTTCCTGGGGAAGTTCCAAGCCCACAGAGTCATCCCGAAGACAGATGGTGACATCATGGCCCTCAAGATGAGGTGGAACGAGAGTATTACCCAATTTGCTAAGAGTTTCTGGGCTGTTTATAGCCAGATCGAAAACTCGAACGACGAAGTGGCGATCATGTCTATCCAGAACACCCTGTTGCCGGGCAATGACCTTCGCAAAGAGCTGGTCGGGAGCCCCATGACCTCGGTGGAAGCGCTAATGGCCAGGGTGAACAAGTACGTTGCCCAAGAGGAGGACGAAGTCAGGGCCAAGGAGAGCTTCGGCGTCTCTAAATCCCCCTCCAAAGGCCAGACCAAGCCCGAAGATCAAGCCGTCCAGCGCGATCGCCACCCTTCCAGGAAACCCACTTCCAAGAAGGAAAAATGGACGTTTCAGAGGGAAGAAAGGGATCGGCACCAAGCCTCCACCAACTCGGCAACGGCTTCGTTTCTCAATAGGGATGACAGCAAGAAGCCCAGGCCGGGTGTCCACACAGTATTCGAGGAAGCAGTCCACAAGATACTACACAAGATCAAAGACCATCCTTACTTCAGCTGGCCGCAGCCTATGCAGGGCAACCCCGCCAGCCGAAACCAGAGTAAGTTTTGCGCTTATCACAAGCAGAAGGGACACGACACCGAAGACTGCTACTCCCTCAAGTCACACCTCGAGAAGCTCGTCAAGGAAGGACACTTAAAAGAGTATGTGAAAGGAGAAGGAGTAAACACCAGCCGAGCTCAACGCCAGGATGACGTAGCCCACTCTATCGATGAGTCGGAAAAACTTATCAGCGTCATCCACCTAGCTCCCGCCCCAAAGGGGAGTAACCAGGCCCGAGCAGAGGCCAGGAGGGCTGCACACGACAAACAGGTGATGACGGCCGAGCTCGAGCCAGCATCCAAGAGAGCTCGGAAGGAGAAACCCAGAATCTATTTCTCCGAGGAAGACTTGGAAGGAGTCCAGCTCCCCCATAACGATCCGCTGATCGTCACCCTCAAGCTCAAGAACTGCATAGTTCAGAGGATCCTCGTCGACCCCGGGAGCTCTTCCGAGATCCTTTATTTCGACTGCTTTAGAAGGATGGGCCTTAGAGAAGAAAACCTGGAGGAAGCGCGCACTCCCCTGATAGGCTTCAGCGCCAAACCAGTGTATCCCAAGGGGAAGATCTCCCTCACGGTCCAGGTCGAAGGGGCCTCCATTACTGCCGACTTTCTTGTGGTAGATGCGTCGTCTCCCTATAATGCCATAATGGGGAGGACATGGCTGCACAGCATGGAAGCAATACCTTCCACCCACCACCAGAAGCTCAAATTCCCCTTAGAGGACAAGGACGGCAGAATGAAGGTGGTCACCGTCAGGGGCGACCAGCAGGCGGCCAAGCAATGTCTAATGGCCGTGGTACCCGGAGAGAAGGAGCCACAGCAAGTGAACATGGCTACGTTGGAAGACGAGCTTGATAAGGTCGGCCGCGATCCCGAAAAGAAGAGCATAGAGGAATTGACCGAGGTCAGACTCGATCCCACTGATCCCAAGCACCACTTCCTGATTGGCAGCCAGCTCGCCGAGAAGGAAAATGCCTAGCTCGTTAATCTACTATTCAGGAACAAGGAGGTCTTCGCCTGAACCCCCTACGAGATGCCCGACATTGACCCCTAAGTCATGTGCCATAGGCTCAGCGCGGACCCTTAACACAAACCAGTGGTGCAGAAGTCACGCAGGACGGGGGTACCGCAGTCAGAGGCAGTAGGCGAAGAAGTTGGAAAGTTGCTGGAGGCGCAGGCGATCAGAGAGGTCAAGTATCCGAAGTGGCTACCGAACACAGTGGTCGTCAAAAAGAAAACTGGGAAATGGAGAGTCTGCGTCGATTTCACTGACCTAAACAAAGCCTGTCCCAAAGACAGCTTCCCACTCCCAAAGATCGACTAGTTGATCGACGCCACCAGTTACCAATGTACGAACCTGACGAAGAGAAGATTGCGTTCATAACGCCCAGAGGCATTTACTGTTACAAGGTTATGCCCTTTGGACTCAAGAACGCAGGGGCCACCTACCAAAGGCTGGTCATAATGATGTTCCAGGCCCAGCTAGGTAAGACAGTGGAGGTCTACATTGACGACATGGTCGTCAAGTCCAAGCAATCCCAGGACCACCTGGCCGATCTCAGTCAGGTGTTTGACATACTTAGGAGTTTCAAGCTGAAACTCAACGCCTCCAAATGCGCGTTCGGAGTCTGTTCCGATAAATTCCTTGGAAGCCTAGTCACCAGAAGAGGAATTGAAGCCAATCTAGATCAGATCACGGCAATCCTCAGAATACAAAGTCCAACGACGTCGAAGTAGGTCCAGAAGCTCACCGGCATGGCTGCCGCACTCAATCGCTTCGTCAGCAGATCATCAGATAGATGCAGGCCTTTCTTTCAACTACTCAAGAAAAATCTGAAATTCCATTGGACACCGGAATGCGATGAAGCACTGCAAGGGTTCAAAGCTCATCTCTCCTCGCCTCCCCTGCTCTCAACTCCGAGACAGAGAGAGGTGCTCTATCTCTACCTCGCGGTCTCGGATCACGCAGTCAGTTCGGTCTTCATTAAAGAGGACGACAAACAGCAAAAGCCAATCTACTACACAAGCAAAATCATGCTTGATGCCGAGACCAGGTATCTCCCAATGGGGAAGCTCGCGTTGGCACTCGTCAGCGCTTCTCGCAAGCTATCCCACTACTTTCAAGCCTTCTCCATCATGGTCGTGAAGGAAAACCCACTCGGAGCGGTCTTCAAGAAGGCCGACTTCTCTAGGCGAATTTTGAAATGGGCCGTCGAATTGGGGCAATATGATATTAAATACCACCCTAAAACGGCGGTCAAAGCTCAAGTCCTAACAGATTTCATCGTTGAATTCACCTCTCCAAGCTCGGCCCCAACCCCGCTCGGCGCCGAACTGGGGGGCAGGGGGCATGAGGACTAGGTCACTGGGACAGAGCAAGAGCAGGCCTGGAACCGATTCCTCGCTTCCGCTTGGAAGGTATTCGTTGATGGATCCTCTACCCCCAAGAGGGCTGGCGCCGGCGTAGTCCTTCAATCTCCAGAGGGATTGGTTATCGAACAAGCCCTCACCCTTGATTTCAAAGCATCCAATAACGAGGCAGAGTACGAGGCCCTAATAGCTGGGTTGAACAATGCTAAAATCCTAGGAGCCCAACACTTAGTGGTTTTCAGTGATTCACAGTTGGTGACGAGCCAGCTC
Organism: Litsea cubeba; assembly: GCA_012931725.1. Lineage (NCBI taxonomy): Eukaryota > Viridiplantae > Streptophyta > Magnoliopsida > Laurales > Lauraceae > Litsea > Litsea cubeba. The sequence continues at coordinate 53,186,312 of CM022946.1, forward strand.
ACCGGAAACTACCAGGCTCGCTATGACAGGATGGTCGCCTACTTAGCGCACGCAAAAAAGCTCCTCTCGCAGTTCCAAAAAGCCGAAGTCAAACGGATCGGGAGGGACTCCAACTCGCATGCCGACGCCCTCGCCAGCCTAGCTTCAGCGGGTGAGGCCGGGAGGAAAAGAACTGTCGAGGTAGGATCGCTAAAGAGGCCAAGCACGGAGCTCCCTCCACCTCGGCAGATTCTATGCGTCAATCTCGGCCCAAGCTGGATGGACGAAATCATTGCCTTCCTTAAAAATGACCATCTCCCCGAAGATAAGAACGAAGTTCGCCGAATCAAACTCAAAGCGGCTCGGTTTTGGCTGAGCCCATAGTGCAAGCTCTACAGGAAGTCCTTCACCGGCCCCTACCTTCAGTGCGTACACCCCGACAATGTCGACGATTTCCTCTACGAGATGCATGAAGGAATCTGCGGAAGTCATATCGGTAGACGGTCACTGGCGTACCGGGCAATCAGCCAGGGGTACTGGTGGCCGTACATGCAAACTGATGCGTAGAAATATGCCCGGAAGTGCGAAAAGTGCCAGAAGTTTTCACACTCACTCCACCAGCCGGCCTAGGATCTGAGTCCACTATCCAGCCCGTGGCCTTTCGCCCAATGGGGATTGGACATCGTAGGACCTTGAAAGTCCAAAGGATCCTAACCCTAGAGGGGGGGGGGGGGTTGAATAGGGTGATCTACACTTAATGACTAATTATGGCCAATTTTAATTCCTTTAAAATAAACTAGTCACATGTGATGATTAACATACAATATGCGGAAGCTTAAACAAAACAATCACCACAAAACAGTCACCACTACACAAGGATTTATAGTGGTTCGGCCTCAATGCCTACATCCACTACCGGTTTGTGACTCAACACCCCACCGGATTTCCACTAATATGCTTTTCAAAAGGCTAAGCAATAACCTCTACAATATGCTTTCCAAGGATAAGCAATAACCTTACAATGTTGTTTTTCTAGGCTAAACAACAACCTATACACAATGCTTTTATATGGCTAAGCAATAACCTTACAATCAAATGATTTCTCTAAAGAAAGTGTTTTCACAAAACACTCTAAGAGATTACAATTAAGCTCAAATAAAATTGCCTCTAAATAGGCGAATATGAAAATGAAAAGCTAACTCACACAACACTCTAAGTAATGCAAAGATGAATGCTCATGAAGTGTGTGTGTGAATACTTCAATCAAGTTGAAAATGAAAGCTCAATCAATTTATGCTAAAAGCATTTAAAAGTTTAATGCACATAAAAAGGTATGATTGAAGTAATAGGCAAATCACATGTACCAAATACAAACTTGTAGAAGATATGAAAAACAAGGGTTCACAAGTTGTATGAAATTAATTTAGTCTAAACATGTGATGCATGTGCAATGTTGTTTTCAAAACCAAACTAATTCAACAAAGGTTTAAATGAATGAAAACAACAAGGAAAGATTCAAAACAAGTTAATGAATCATGACATAAAAGAAATCAAAGATTTTGGCAATGCATGATTAACAAAATTTATAAAACAAACTTGTTTTGAAATCAAGGTGAAGAATCCTATGACTTAAATCAAAGATTAAGGAAGTATAGGATTCAACACATCATAGTTTATATGCTAAAATCATTTACCAATAGTTTAACAAAGCATAAAACAATGATTACTAAAAGGCAAAGCTTACTTGGTGATTTAACTTCATTAATCCAAGCTTTAACTTTCCTTAATGACCATTAGCCTTCCTTAGCTTGATCCCCTTTCTTTCAAAATACCTCAAGAAGGGCTTCAAAGATCATCACTAATGGCTAAGGAATGAGTTTCTTTTTATAGAAAAAGTGGTCCAACGGCTCCTTGTCGGTCGACCCACAGGACCGACAGCTCAACGGTCAGATTCCAACGGTCAAGAAGTTTTTCGTTGTGCAGGTGTGGGTCAGCCGACAGGAACCGACAAGCTGACCGACAGTACAAATTTGTTCAGAAAATAGCTCTCTGGAATTCTAACCGAGAGGCTTTCGGTCAGCTTCTGAACCATGGTCTGTTAGCCGACACCTGACCGACATGCGAACCGACAGTGTGGCTAAAATCCCAACTTTTGCACATTTCAAAGTATTTTCATGTAGGGATTTTTGGGCCACTAAACCAAGCTTGGAAACATGATTTTAAATCATCTAAGTGCTTTTAAAATCATGAAACATAAAAAGCCAAATATAGTTTGAAACTTTAAAACATAGGCTAGCTTGATTTGTACAAATTCTTTTCAAAAACAAATGCATCCAATGTTTAAAACCAAAACATGCACAAGCTATAAGATTTGCAATATTTAAAACAATGCATGTATAAATCCAGATTTCAAGATTTTTAACTCAATGCATGTATGAAAATTCATGAGATGCTAAGATGTTAATGCATCCATCAAATTGCAATACACAAAATCCCTAACAGACCTCTCCACCGAGCTCCAGGAAATAAGAGGTGGCTGATAGTATCCACCGATTATTTAACCAAGTGGATAGAAGCAGAAGCACTCTCCTCCATCACCGAGCACGATTCAAAGAATTTTGTCTGGAGAAACATCGTCACAAGGTTCGGAATCCCACGGACTTTGATCTCGGATAACGGGACTCGGTTCGATTCCAACCTCTTCAAAACCTTCTGCCAGGGGCTTGGCATCAGAAATCATTACTCTACCACAGCATACCCGCAGAGTAACGGTCAAGCCGAGATCTCCAACAAGGTGATGCTCGACGGACTCAAGAAGAGGCTCGATCGAGCCAAAGGAAGATGGGTGGAAGAACTGCCGAGCGTCCTGTGGGCATACAGGACGACGCCAAGACGTTCCACCTCGACGACACCCTTCTCCCTCGCCTACGGTATGGAAGCCGTGATTCCACTTGAGATCGGCCTCCCGACCTTGAGGTCGGAACTCTTCGACCAAGGCCATAACGACGTGAACTTGACTTGAGAGCTAGACCAAGCCGAAGAGCACAGGGAAGCGGCGGCCATCCGTCTAGCCGCCTACCAGCAGCAATTAGCCAGGGGTTACAACCAAAGGGTCAGAGAGAGGAAATTCTCGATCGGGGAACTTGTCCTAAAGAAGTCACTCACGCAGGACAAAGATCCGAACCACGGCAAGTTGGCGCCAAACTAGCACGGACAGTTGACACCAAAAATGTCACTTTGCCTCTTCAAGATCCAAAGAGCTATATGAAGTCGCAACCTACCATAAATAGGCAATGCTACTTCCAAAAAATCAAATCTTGTCAGAATCAAACAAAAACTGCAAGATCCTTCAAGACAGCCAAAAGAGGAGTACACAAGAAGTTTCGGGCCATTTCAAAATCATTTGACCTAACTTTGCTTCTCCGGCAGCTGAAAAGGAGCTCCCGGCGGCGAAAGCATCGGAGACACGAAATCTTCGATCAGAGCCGATGGATGGTCTCAAAATACATCCAAAAGGCTCCACGTCAAGTTCCCAGTCAAACCGACAACGTTTGACCCTACATCAACCCTTGAACAGCTAAATCAAGCCTCTCGGCGGCGAGAACCACCGAGGCCATCACTCATCAGATAGAGCACATGGACGGCTTCAAAATGCTTACAAAAGGCTACACGTCAAATTTCAGGTCATTTCGAGAACATTTGACCATAGTTTGACGCTCGGAAGCCAAATCAGGCCTCTCGGCGGCGAAGCTCACCGGGACCATGGTTTCCAAGACAAAGCCTATGGATTGTCTTAAAATGACTCCAATAGGTTCCCTGTCAAATTTCAAGTCAATCGGACATCGGTTGACCGCACATCAAACCGTGACATCTTCGTCGCGACAAAAGCAAGTCTACTGGTGATAGGACTCCAAACGGCTTCAAAATTCAAACAAAAGCCTATGGTTGGTCTTATTTATTGCTCAGCAGGCTTCACCCCAAATTTCAGGTCATTCCGACATCGTTGACCCAGTTTCAGCTTCTGACGGAAAATCGGCAGCTCTACGCGACTAAGTCTTCGGCTTTCTCAGAAAATTGGAAACTTTGCAAAATAAAATGCAAGGATTCTCATAAGGTTTTCTACAGGGAAATCAGGCCAATAAATGATCAAAAATGTCAAAGAAAAATACAGAAGAAAAAAGAATTGAAAAACAGCAAAAACGGACATAAAACGGGACAAAAATGAGGGAAACCCCCCAAGGGTCGCAGACCCCTGCGACCCTGGCCCAGGGTTGCCGGCGACCCTAGGGCCCGGGATCGCCCGGTGGGCCCCGGAAACCCCGTTTTTCACCGTTTTTTCGTGATTCGAAGCGTCCGGCCTCTGGTATTTTCCAATATTCAAACTTTTTAGACACCAAATCCTCTGCCATCCGTCAAAAACACGGGTTAATCATCAAGAGTATCGAAATCAACATTGATCGCCAACTGGTCAACCAAAAAAAAGTGTGCTTTCTACCCGATCGATCAAGAAATCGACAGGACAGATGGCACAGACCCGCTGTTGGCAACCAACACCTGAAGTTACATGGTCATCCGATGTCGATCTACATAAAGATCCATCGATGATCATCGCCAGAAGAATCCCAAAAGACGCGGCACGGCCCGCGACTCTTCAACTGCTTGGCGACCACTTAATGCGATTAATTTGCTAGCTTTATTACAGTCATTAATCCATTTCTTTGGACGGACCAATCAGAAGCAAGCATCCGGGAGTTACAAGTCAAGAGATTCATGGCATTTAACCCATGAAACTCCTCCCATCATGGCGATTAAAGGCAATTAAATGCCCTCAATCTCCTCCGGCCAATCAGAAGCCAAGAAAAAGGAGTTACAAAATAAAGAATTCAATCTTGTAACTCCTCCCTTTATGTAGCTTTATGACAATTAAGGCTCATAAACCCTCCTAAATGGTTACCTAAAAGCCTATAAATAGGAGAGCATTCCAAAGAAAAAAGAGATCGGAAAAACAAGACAGATCCCAGATCAGAAAAAAGCACAGAAATTTAGAGAAGGAAAGAGAGAAAACTCTGCGGAAGTTCTACACCGACCACCGCTACAAGGTGACAAAAGTCCCTTGGGGGGTATCCCCCCCCCAAGGTCCTTGCCTTCTCCTTCTGCCTCCAAATGGCTTAGACTTGGCTTTTCAGCCCGTCTACTTGGTTTTTTATTGGACATAGGACCTCCTTTTGGTCTTTGTCCTCTAAAAACCTGAGGTTATAGCCAAGCCAAGCGAATCAATAGCATCCTCTGTTCTCATCTGCATGGATGATGGCGAAGTCCACATATGGCTTGCGACCGTCAATCTGAACGGGTCCCCCACAATCTCCTGAGAAGTTAGATCCTCCTTTTCTTGCTTTTCATTGTAGTTTGTATTTTTTTAAAAGAGACAAAAATCACAACTCTTGTCTTTCATTATTGATAAAGATTGTAAATCGGCTATAAACGCCAAAATCGGCTATAAACGCCAAAAATCGGCTATAAATGCCAAAAAAATCGCCTTTCACGGGAAATCAAGAAAATGTCTCTTTTTTTAAATATATGTGCAATAGAAAACTTGAAAGAAGTTGATTTCTTTTTTACTTGCGAAGGTTGATCTCCGGATCACCACTTGCAATTCCAAGTAAAAGTAGAAAATCTGGCACACCCACACAAAAGAAATGTTGATGCACGCCTGTGCCCCCCGGTTACGAAAGGGTCGGACCCAACGGACTCCCACGTCCGCCGACCTCGGTAGAACCAGGCAGAAGCGCGGTCCATCAAGCTGGCTCCACCCGGTGGGACCCGTTAATTTGAGAACACGATGCTAGAAATGAGATATTTGCATATCATATCTATTGCTCTATGCTTATACTTATTTTCTTGATTCCTTGGCTACTTTCGAATTGGTGGCCTATGTTGGATTCCGCATCTAAAAAAATGAGATGAGATTTTTTAGGAATTTCTAATTCTTTGAATTTATTTCCACTCTTTCTCTTTTCACCAAAAATCAAAAAACAAAAAATCAGATTTTTCATTTTGGATTCAAAATTGAGAAACCTTGATCATTTCCTATCGTTCATCGTGCTTGCAGAAATGTTGAGCCTATTCGACTAAGGTTTTGGGCCATCGTTTCTCTTCGATGAGTTCATTAAAGATCTAAAAATAAAAAATAAAAACTAAAAAATAAAAAAAAAATCAGATTTTCCAGTTTGAATTCAAAATTGAGAAACCTTGATCCTTTCCTATCGTTCATCGTGCTTGCAGAAATGTTGAGCCTGTTCGACTAAGGTTTTGGGCCATCGTTTCTCTTCGATGAGTTCATTAAAGATCTAAAAATAAAAAAAATAAAAAAACAAAAAATCATATTTTCTCATTTTGGACTCAAAATTTAGAAACCTTGATCCTTTCCTATCGTTCATCGTGCTTGCAGAAATGTTGAGCCTGTTCGACTAAGGTTTTGGGCCATCGTTTCTCTTCGATGAGTTCATTAAAAATCAAAATAATATATATATATATAAAAAAAACAAAAAAAAGACATAGACCACTAAGGTTAAATCAACTGCGTTCTTTGATCATGGTTGATTCAAGAAAAGCCTTGTCCAGAGTCTGGAGACAGCTTGACTGTTTTAGGCAAGGGTCCTCCAAACTGGTTCATTAAGTAATCTTACCCTTACCTGGGGGCAATTCTATCAACCGAGATTTCATAAGACCGGGTTAGGAGGCCTATGTGTACTCTCTCGTCTTTTAAATAATTTTTTTTAAAAAAATAAAATTTTTAAAAATAAAAATTTTAAAATAAAAAATAAAAAATAAAAAAATTTTCAAAAAAAAATCTTAAAAAAAAAATTAAATAAATCAATAAAAATAAAAAAAATATTTTTAAAAAAAAAATCTTCAAAAAAAAAAAATTTCTTCCTTCATTTTGGGTTTAGATTGGAGAAATCTTGGTCTTCTCCTTTCTGAGCACTGGCGCTCGCGGAAATCGCTGAGCCCGTGTTCAGATTGGAGTGCCTTTTGCTCTCTTTGATGAACCCGATATTGGCCTTTAAAAAAAAAGTCGTCATTTTTTGATTCAGATCCGAGAAATTATGGTTTATTTCTTTCTGAGCACTGGCGCTCGCGGAAATCGTTGAGCCCGTGTTCAGATCGGAATACCATCTGCTCTCTTTGATGAATCCAATCTTGACCTTTCAAAACAGAGAATCTCATCTCATTGATGCGGTCTCCAAACATCGGTCTCCAAACATTTGTGTCTAGCAGTACTAGTCCGCCCTTTCAGGGTCTACTGTATTTGCGATCGGCACATTTGTAACTCCAACTTTATATTCTTCTTACCTCGAGCAAGCTCTGCTTCTCGATAAGTCGAATTTAAGTTCACAATTGCTTCTAGCAAGCACTGGGATGCTCATTCTGGGCTTACCATACCTGCGGTCAGAACAACTGTACCCTCTATGACCTTTTGCCTTCTTCATATTGCTTGGGTCATCTCCCTCGAGCAATTTGAAGACAAAACCATAGAACTTCCCTTTTATGATCATTATATTCTTGTGATTACTAATGGATGTGGTCTTGTTTCAAAATTTTTTTGAAAAAACTAACAATGGCAGCATCGCTTACCATTACTTTCGATGAGAGCAAGCACCAACTCATGCTTCAACAGAAGCAAACCACGTGCACCTACAAGCGCCCCATCAGCTGCGGAAGCGTCAACTCCCTCGGCAACTTGACTATTGTCTTTGGGACGCTGGGACCATTCCCACTTCCCGAAGAACAAACTGCTCATTCCAAGAAGCAGAAACTCGCCTCTCAACGTGTCACTACCGTGACACCAAAGGCGAGCACCAGAAGGCCCGAAGCCCGTGGCAGCCCCACGAAGCCTCGACCAACAAATGACCAGGTCTATCCCAAGACTTGGTCCCCAAGACCTTCACCAAAACAGAGAAGGTCCCAAACATCTACCAAGCTAGCATTCCTGGCCCCACTCAAGGAGAACCAGTTCTACCCTCTTGCTTACATGAAAGAGGAGAGACCCATCTCCAGAGACCCATCTCCAACCTGACTCCCAAGTCAAACCATCATGAGCCGGCTTGTTCCTACAAGCCCAAAATCAGATCATGCATCACAAGGCCTCTGCAAGCACCTACTAAGGCCTATAAACCTACAGTTCGACCCTTCATCTCTATAGGGGCCGAACTCCAAAAATTTTAAAAGCTTCGCTGCAACAGTCGAAAGACTGGGTTTGCATCCTGTCCTTGCCCAGCTACAAAGAAGACAGGCTCAGCTGCTGCGCCCGAGGGAGCAGATCCTTCATCGTCAGAGCCCAGCCAAAGCCGACCGAAGCACAAATTGCTCGTCGTATATGCCGCCGCGCGTCGTATCGGCAAAAGAGACTAGAGAAGCAAAGGACCCAGCCTCCTACACTTCAAGTCTCTCCCAAATGGGTCGGAAAAGAAAGACCCAACCAAGTTGCTGCCGTCCATATGGTTGGAAAAACCAGAAGACGCCAAAAGTCAGCAATAAAAATCCATGTCCGACGTCCGATGACCTACAGCGTCTACAGGACAAGAAGACATTCAGAAGAATCCCCCGCTCCTTCAAGCAAAGGACGGCAGAGTGATCCTTCCTCAAGCTCTTCATCAAAAATAATGAGCCCCAGCTCAGTCACCAGGACAGTTTCATCGTTCGAATCGCGAAGGATGAACGTCTTGGCTACAAATTCTGAGCCACCACCCCGCAATCCACCTCAAGATGATGCGATCACCCGCATCCAACAGTTGGAACAAGGCCAACAGTGGATTGAAACTCTGATGGAAAACCTTCTCCTCGCCTTCCAAAATCAGGCGAACAATGAACCTCCTCCGAATCATCAAGACGATGAGGTAAATGGAGAAGAAAATGAGTCACGCGCCCTTACCAAAAAAGACGTAGACGGTATCCTTGCCAAAGCAAAAGAAGAGGATATACTCAAGGAGCATGGGATCAAGCCACCATATCCCTTATGGATGGACTTGGTCACGTTCTCCACCAAATTCAAGCATCCTACTCTCTAAACATATACGGGGAAAGGATCAGCCAGACAGCACGTCATCCACTTCAAGATCCTGACGGGAGCTATCGCGGATCAAGATGCACTCAAGATCCGACTCTTTGCAAATACCCTAAAAGGTACGGCCTTCGATTGATACTCCACTCTGCCAGAGGACTCCATCCAAAACTGGGCCATGCTAGAGACACGCTTCCTGACCCACTTCAAAGGTGAGGATCATCCCGCTACTATGGCTCAGCTGTGCAGCCTAAAACAGGGGGAGAATGATTCAACATATGACTTCATTCACAAGTGGAAAGCAATGGCATACAAATGCTCTGATGTATTGCCACAAGCGTAGCTAGTCAACATTTGTCGAAACAACATGAGAGCTAGAATCCGCTCCATGATCATCGACAACAAATCAAAGAACCTGGGAGAACTCCTAGAAGCTTCCATGGAAGCTGAAACGGTGATTAAAGACCTCAACAGTCAGAAATCATCAAGAAAAGAGCCAGCCGCCATTGCAACCTCAAAAATAAAGGAAAAAGAGGTCCTCAATGTGCGGACCAAGTCAACTTCTCAGCCACCAAAGAAAGCTGAAAACAAAGCTGCTGGTAAGAGACCCGAAATCTCTGATGCCTTCAAAAAGCGAGTGGAAAAGAAATACCCGTTCGATGAAGATGTTGATGATGCCTTCAAAGAGCGAGTGGCAAACAGCAAGCTCACTTTGCCTGAACCCAAAAGACCGGGTGATGTTGGCAAAACCAACGATCCTCGGTACTGTCCATACCACCAGATGATCTCGCATCCTCTCAATCAATGTTTCGTTGTGAGAGAGAAAATAAACAAGATGTGGAAAAATGGAGTAATCACCTTCGACAAAAACTATGGGTCTGCCTCCGTCAACATGGTGACATGTGGACAAACACCAAAATCACCGAAGAAGATCACTACTTCCTTCAAGGTGATAAACACAATCCAAGTGTCCGAAGAACTGGTTCCTTACCCGACACCAGACGGACAACCCATATGGGTACATCCCGATCTCCTGGAATTTGAAAATTGGGAGGTCGTAAAAACAAAGCCTTCAGTTGAATAGCGAAGGCAGGCTAGGAAACATCTCCTCAAGCTCAAACGGCAAGAGAAGACCCAGCCAAAATAAGAAGTCCAAGAAAAGGCAGAGGCTTCCTCTACTGCTTCACTGGAGGCAACAAAAACGTCCCTTCCAGAGACTTCAAAGGGGGTAAGAAAATTCACTCTCAGTGATTTCATACCACCTCAATTCAAAGAAAAAGCCACGCAGGGGGCATCATACTCTTGCAACTCGGTAGTTGGATTCTCCATTGATGGATATGAGTCCAGCGACACCGATGATGGATTCGAATCCAACTACACCGATAAGTGGGAGGAATCCCTTGAAACAGGAGAATATCTCTCCGATGAAGAATGGGTTCCTGAGACTCATCTTATGCTAGTAACCTGGTATAACCCCTTACAGCCACAAGGATCCTGGTCTGATGATGAAGAACACCAAGAGGTTATACAAGAAAATGTACTGCCACAAGCGTCGCTAGTCGACATCTGCCGAAACAACATGAGAGCTAGAATCCGCTCCATGATCATCGGCAACAAATCAAAAAACCTGGGAGAACTCCTAGAAGCTTCTATGGAAGCTGAACGGTGATTAAAGACCTCAACAGTCAGAAATCATCAAGAAAAGAACCAACCGCCATTGCAACCTCAAAATCAAAGAAAAAAGAGGTCCTCAATGTGCAGACCAAGTAAGCTCCTCAGCCACCAAAGAAAACTGAAAACAAAGCTGCTGGTAAGAGACCTGAACTCTCAGATGCCTTCAAAGAACGAATAGAGAAAAAATACCCGTTTGATGAAGATGTTGATGAAATCTTCGGGGCTCTTGTGGCAAACGGCAAGCTCACCTTGCCTGAACCAAAAAGACCGGGTGATGTTGGCAAAACCAACGATCCTCGGTACTGTCCGTACCACCAGATGATCTCGCATCCTCTCAATCAATGCTTCGTTGTGAGGGAGAAAATAAACGAGATGTGGAAAAACGGAGTCATCACCTTTGACAAAAATTATGGGTCTGCCTCCGTCAACATGGTGACATGTGGACAAACATCAAAATCACCGAAGAAGAAGATCACTACTTCCTGTAAGGTGATAAACTCAATCCAAGCGTCTGAGGAGCTGGTTCCTTACTCGACACCACACGGACAACCCATATGGGTACATCCCGATCTCCTGGAAGATGAAAATTGGGAGGTCGTGAAAACAAAGCCTACAGCACAACAGCGAAGGTAGGCTAGGAAATATCTCCTCAAGCTCAAATGGCAAGAGAAGACCCAGCCAAAACAAGAAGTCAAAGAAAAGGCAGAGGCTTCCTCTACCGCTTCACTGGAGGCAACAAAAACATCCCTTCTAGAGACTTCAAAAGGGGTGAGAAAATTCACTCTCAGTGATTTCATGCCACCTCAATTCAAAGAAGCCACGCAGGAGGTATCATACTCTTGCAATTCGGTAGTTGGATTCTCCATTGATGGATACGAGTCCAGCGACACCGATGATGGATTCGAATCCAACTACACAGACGAGTGGGAGGAGTCCCTTGAAACAGGAGAATATCTCTCCGATGAAGAATGGGTTCCTGAGACTCATCTTATGCCAGTAATCTAGTATAACCCCCTACAGCCACAAGGATCCTGGTCTGATGATCAAGAAAACCAAGAGGCTGTACAAGAAAATGCTGGTGAACCAGCACCCCTCATTGCTCCAGTGGAAATCAACAATGTTGAGCCACAAAGAGTTGATGAAGAAGAAGATTTGGCTCCCATGCTTGATCTTGAAGAATATGCAAGGATTTTGCAGCATCTCGCTCTAGAACAAGAGCAAGACCACGTCAACGAGCCTCCTCACAATTCAGAGCCTGAAGTCCCTGAAGACCATCATGTACATCCTCCCTTAACTCCTGAAAATCGTCAAAATTACTGGATAGACGATCCTCTTACATCCGAGGATGAGTCTTACTCCGATCGGGCAACGTCTCCTGTTAGAGCTTCATGTAATGTGATAATTCGGGATTATAGCTCTTCCGAAGCATCGTCTGATGAGAGCACTTACACTCCGGCGACGCCTAGCAATGCATCTTCTGGAGCCACCTCATCTCACGTGACTTTCACTAAGATGACACCCTTTCAGGTTTCTTCTCCTGAGACTGTGACTTCGAAGTTCACACCCTTCCTGACTGAAGAATTCCCAGCTATTGATGCTTGGGACGATGAATTGGTCAACGAAGAAGAAAGGTTGCTGGATGCTGTTCAGGACTTGTTCCCGAAAAATGCTCCTTGCAACACAATCACTGAGGATGGCAACTCCGCTGCTGATACATCCTCAGCAAATGAAAAACGACAGCCTCTTGATCCTGAAGACAATCTTTCAAACGAAGACCCTTCTCAAGAAGCTCTCGAAGTTGGTAGAGGAACCCGCTCTGGCCGGGACTACCACAAAAATTACAACCAATCTTCCTTTACATATGTAAATCCTTCGGGAAAAGATGTTGTAAGCGCCCCTAGTGGCAACAATGATGAACATGCAGGCCCTAAGGAGGCTTTCAAGTATGACTTGATTGAACACTTCAAGCACATACCTGCACGTCTGCACATCCTAGATTTGTTGCGAATGTCTCCGGACACTCGTGATAATCTCATCTCAGAATTACAAAAGGATGTCGACAAACATGCCCCGCAAGTCCTCCAAATTGAAATGGATTACCGGGTCAAAAACTCAGAAGCTTCCTCAAAGGGATAAAAGAAGAAAACTGAGGGATCATGCATTGAATGCCTCTCCGTTAAAAAAGTAGCCAGTGCAACCATCGCCTTCACAAAGGATGACCTCCTACTTGGCGAAACCAAGCACAACCGACCCCTGTACTTCACAGGGTACATCAAGGAAATGTCTATGCACAGAGTTCAGATCGACCCAGGTTCTGCACTCAACCTCATCTCCACATCGGCTCTCGAAGAGTTGGGCATCCCACCCAGCAAGCTGAGCCACACATCTGTATCTATCTTTGGATACGATGGGAGTACTCAAAGGCCTATTGATGGACCGCGCCCCGAATGCTCGAGTTCCTACCGAGGTCGGCGGACGTGGGAGTCCGTTTGGTTCCGACCCTTTCGTAACCGGGAGGCAAGGGGCGTGCATCAACATTTCTTTTTTTGTGTGGGTGTGCCAGATTTTCTATTTTACTTGGAATTGCAAGTGGTGATCCGGAGATCAACCTTCGCAAGTAAAAAGGAAATCAACTTCTTTCAAGTTTTCCATTGCACATATATTTAAGAAAAGAGACATTTTTCTTAGTTTGCCGTGAAAGGCGATTTTTTTTGGCATTTATAGCCGATTTTGGCGTTTATAGCCGATTTTTGGCATTTATAGCCGATTTTGGCGTTTCTAGCCGATTTTGGCGTTTATAGCCGATTTACAATCCTTATCAATAATGAAAGACAAGAGTTGTGATTTTTGTCTCTTTTGAAAAAATACAAACTACAATGAAAAGCAAGAAAAGGAGGATCTAACTTCTCAGGAGATTGTGGGGGACCCGTTTAGATTGACGGTCGCAAGCCATATGTGGGCTTCGCCATCATCCATGCAGATGAGAACAGAGGATGCTATTGATTCGCTTGGCTTGGCTATAACCTCAGGCTTTTAGAAGGCAAAGACCAAAAGGAGGTCCTATGTCCAATAAAAAGCCGAGTAGACGGGCTGAAAAGCCACATCTAAGCCATTGGAGGCAGGAGGAGAAGGCAAGGACCTTGGGGGGGGGGGGGGTACCCCCCAAGGGACTTTTGTCACCTTGTTGCGGTGGCTGGTGTAGAACTTCCGCAGAGTTTTCTCTCTTTTTCCTTTCTCTGGATTTCTGTCTGTGTGTTTGTGCTTTTTTCTCTGATGTTTCTGATGATTTTTCTTTTTGGAGAGCTCTCCTATTTATAGGCTTTTAGGTAGCCATTTAGGAGGGTTTATGAGCCTTGATTGTCATAAAGCTACATAAAGGGAGGAGTTACAAAATTGAATTGTTTATTTTGTAACTCCTTTTTCTTGGCTTCTGATTGGCCGGAGGAGATTGAGGGCATTTAATCGCCTTTAATCGCCATGATGGGAGGAGTTTCATGGGTTAAATGCCATGAATCTCTTGACTTGTAACTCCCGAATGCTTGCTTCTAATTGGGCCGTCCAAAGAAATGGATTAATGACTGTAATAAAGCTAGTCAATTAATCGCATTAAGTGGTCGCCGAGCAGCTGAAGAGTCGCGGGCCGTGCCACGTCTTTTGGGATTCTTCAGTCGATGATCATCGATGGATCTTCATGTAGATCGACATCAGATGATCATGTAATTTCAGGTGTTTGTTGCCAACAGCGGGTCGGTGCCATCTGTCCTGTCGATTTCTCGATCGGTCGGGTAGAAAGCACACTTTTTTTTGGTTGACCGGGTGTCGATCGATATTGTTTTCGATACTCTTGATGATTGACCCGTGTTTTGGACGGATGTCAGAGGACTTGGTGTCTCAAAAGCATGAATTTTGGAAAGTACCAGAGGCTGGGCTCTTCGAATCGCGAAAAAAACGGCGAAAACCGGGGTTTCCGGGGCCTTCCCGGCGACCCCGGGTTCCAAGGTCGCCGGCGACCCTGGCCCAGGGTCGCAGGGGTCTGCGACCCTGGGGGGGTTTTCCCTCTTTCGTGTCCCGTTTTGTGTCCGTTTTTGCTGTTTTTCGATTCTTTTTTCTTCTGTACTTTTCCTTGACATTTTGACCATTTATTGGCCTAATTTCTTTGTAGGAAACCTGATGAGAATCCTTGCATTTTATTTTGCAAAGCTTTCAATTTCCTGAGAAAGCCGAAGACTTTGTCGCGCAGAGCTGCCGATTTTCCGTCAGAAGCTGAAACTGGGTCAAACGATGTCGGAATGACCTGAAATTTGGTGTGAAGCCTCCTGAGCAATAAATAAGACCAACCATAGGCTTTTGTTTGAGTTTTGAAGCCTTTTGGGGTCCTATCACCTGTAGACTTGCTTTTTGTCGCGATGAAAATGTCGCGGTTTGATGTGCGGTCAACCGATGTCCGATTGACTTGAAATTTGACAGGGAACCTATTGGAGTCATTTGAAGATGATCCATAGGCTCTGTCTTGGAAACCATGGTCCCGGAGAGCTTTGCCGCCGAGAGGCCTGATTTGGCTTCCGAGCGTCAAACTATGGTCAGATGTTGTGGAAATGACCTGAAATTTGACGTGTAGCCCTTTATAAGCATTTTGAAGCCGTCCATGTGCTCTATCTGATGAGTAATGGCCTCGGTGGTTCTCGCCGCCGAGAGGCTTGATTTAGCTGTTCGAGGGTTGATGTAGGGTCAAACGTTGTCGGTTTGACTCGGAACTTGACGTGGAGCCTTTTGGAAGTATTTTGAGACTATCCATCGGCCCTGATCGAAGATTTGGTGTCTCCGATGCTTTTGCCGCCGAGAGCTCCTTTTCGGCTGTCTGAGAAGCGAAGTTAGGCCAAATGATTTTGAAATGGCCCGAAACTTCTTGTGTACTCCTCTTTTGGCTGTCTGGAAGAATCTTGCAGTTTTTGTTTGATTCTGACAAGATTTGATTTTGGAAGCAGCATTGCCTATTTATGGCAGGTTGCGACTTCATGTAGCTCTTTGGATCTTGAAGAGGCAAAGTGACATTTTTGGTGTCAACAAATGCCCCCTCGAGGTAGAGCGACGAGTTGCTTAACTTTTGTAGTCGATGTGCCTCGAAGAGATTTTCGAAGGAGAGCCTGTGACTTGACCAAGAGTCTTTGAGCAGTCTTTCTTTTTGGTATTTGTAGCCTTTTGAGCTTCCAGGGGAATTTTATGGTAGTGAAAGGGATCACGTACCATCTCGAGGCAAAGTTTTGAAGATGACATCAGGGATGTGGATTTGGGTTTTGACCTTGTGACCTAACAGGCTATATGTGGCAGGTTAGGGGGTCGGGTTTGGTTTTGATCGTGTGACCCAACAAGCTGTATGTGGAATGTTGGGGGATCAATTTTGGTTTTGATCTTGTGACCTAACAGGTTGTATGTGGCAAGTTAGGGGATCAGGTTTCGGTTTTTGGTTTTGGTCTTGTGACCTAACAGGCTGTATGTGGCAAGTTAGGGGACCAGGATTTGGTTTGATTTTTTGTGGAATGTCAATTTCAAGATTTTGGCTCAATTTGGTAGATGAGGCTGGATTGTTTGATTTTGGAAGCTCATGGGCTTGGAATTTTCTTTTGTATGGTTCAATTAACTCAAAAGAGGCATGGAACCATTTTTGTATGCTCTTGGTAAGAGGGATTTCTCTTTGACTAAAACCCCAAATTTTTTTTTTTTTTTTTTTTTTTTTTTTTTTTGTGCCTAGGTGGTCAAACCTGGCTCATATGGGCTAACCCATGGGACCTTAAGCTTTTGAAATGGCTTAGATCTCATATGGTGTCATTTTTGTAAAGAATATCCAAAAATATCTCATTTGGATAGAGAATATCTAAGAATATCTTTACTTGGAGAGAATCTCTCATGATCCCTTTATTTTGGGATAGGATATCTCAAGATATCTTTCTTTTGGGAAAGAATCCGTCATAGATTTCTTTTTGGGAGAAAATCCTTCAAGATATCTTTCTTTTGGGAAAGAATCTTTCTATCTCTTTCTTTTGGTAAGGTACTAATTAGTAACACTTACCTCTTTCTTCTTTCCTTCTTTGGTTTGCTCTCCTCTATAAAAGCAAGGAGAAGGTTGGATCTCTTGCTCTATTACTTTCTTTTGCAATAATCTCAAGAGGGCTTCAGACCAAGAGCTTTTCTTCTTCAAGATCTTCAAGACTTTTCTTCTTCTTCTCCATCAATGGCTTCAAGTAAGTTCCCTTTTCAAGAAAACTCCATTGTAGGAAAAAATAAAAAGTTCTTTCTTTTCTTTTTTTTTTTGTTGTTTCTTTCTTTTTATTTTCTTTTTTTTCCACGTGTTTTCCTTTTTTTTTCACACGTTTTTTCTTTTCTTTTCTTCTTTCTCTTTTTTTTTTCATGTTTTTTTTTTTTTGTTTGTGGGCCGTGCGGACAGATCCGTACGGATCTGGCCGTACGGCCACGTGGCCTGTGGGCCAGCCCTCTTTTTTTTCCTTTTTTCTTCTTTTTTTTTCTTTCCCTCCCTTTTTTTTTTGAGAGAGTTTCTTTTCTTTCTTTTTTTGTTTTCTTTCCCCTCTTTTTTTTTTTTGAGAGAGTTTCTTTTCTTTCTTTTTTTGTTTCTTTCCCCTCTTGTTTTTAGAGAAAGTTCTTTTTTTTTTTTTTTTTGCTCATCATGATAATGCATTTTTTTTTGCAAACCAAGATGTTCATGCATGCATTCAATTGTAAATTAAATTTGTAGCATGATTTGATAGCATACCTGAAAGTTTTCGCAAGTTTGGGAATTTGGAGCTCCGCAGTGATGTTGAGCCCTTCCTGATTTTGCGGAGACTTTGAGGTTTCGAAAGTTTGGAGTTTCGGAGCTCGCAGCGATGTTGACCCCCATCTTCAAGCTTTCTTATTTCTTTCGGGATAGTTCATTTTCTTCGGAATTGCCCCGTCATCATGTCAAAATTTCGCCAGATTTTTTTAGCGAGATTCTGTCATTTTGATGTTTTGATCTTTTTCTTTTCCATCCTTTTCAGGTGGTTCCTCCAGAGCGAACAAGGGTAAAGAGCCTGCTACAAGCGTACCTCGTCGATCTTCTAGATCTTCTAATCCGGCCATTCAGCAGGCTTTTGAGAAGGTCCAGTATGTTGAGAGAAATCTGGAAGAGTGCGACTCCCTCAACAGAGATGAGATGAGGCAGCGACTGATCGCTCTCAAGGGAGAGGAGTTCTATAAGATCATGGTAAGCAGTTGTCCATGGGTGATGGAAGATCAGAGCGTTTTGCCCAAGCCTACCTTCTTCTTTGGTGATGCAGTCCCTGATGACATGACATACCAGAGGAGATGTTTTCAGTTTTCTTTCACAGCAGATGGTGAGAAGAAGACTGTTGCTACCCGGTCGACGTTTGATCGAACCGTCTCGATTCTGAGCCTTGCCCCCACGTGCCCTAAGAGGGAAGATCCTCCAAGTTGGGTGAGAAGGACAATGTAATCAAGACCGGGGTTTTTGTTGGCGGTTCTCCTGGATATACGGAGAGGTCGCCTGTTGACATGGACCTGTTGATGCCATCCAACGGCTACCAGGGCTCTGATTATCCGTCGGTCGATTTTGACCGGTGGGCCTTGGTATTTTTCAGCGGTGACGGCAGCAATTGGATCAAGCCTTTCCGACTTCGTGGCCGCTTCAATGCTGACTCCGAGTGGAAGTCGTGGACTGATCACGTCCTGCTGATTGGTGGCGCCGTTTTGAAGGAAGCCGGGATTTTTGATGCGGTCCGCGCCTTTAGGGAGACCGTGATCTTTTCCGACGAGGCCTTCATGGCTATGCTGGAATCATTCCTCCCCCAAACCAATACCTTCGTTGTGACGAATGGTGAGATTGGTTTTTCTTTGAAGGAGCTGAGCGCCATTACTGGATTGCCCATCCTCGGCAAACTCTATGAGGAGTTTATGCCGATTGACAGCGTCCTCGAGGGGCAGTCTGAGGAGTTCAGGCTTCTATACTTTCAGCTTGTCGCCTTCTATGATTTTTTGAAGGAGAAGGAGGGTTTGAAAGTTAGATCCAGCAGTTGGAAGAGTTTTAGCTCTTCATTCCCCAACTTTTTGATAGCAGGGAGTCTTCTGATAGCGTGACCCAAGAAGTCGGAGCTCAGGATCCAAGTTCAAAGAAGATCTTGACCATGCAAGAAGAGTTGAGAGATTTCTGTGCAAGTACAAACGCCATATGTCCTGACATTGCACTGCGGAGAGATCTCGCTGTTTACCTCACTTATTGGCTTGGTGAGGCTATTTTTGCTGGAGGAGATGGAACGCACATCAGGCCGCATTGTATTTTCCCGGCTTGTCAGATGGCGTTTGGAGAGCAGCTTGCTTTGGTGCCAGCTCTTTACTCTTACTTGTGTACCGAACTGCAGGCTGCTGCTTTTTTGGTTCGGCTTGGGCTTCCTATGAATAGGGTATTTTCAGCCCATATCTTTTATTCGTGGTATGTATACCACTGTCCTGGCTTCCATCGGCTGGGTGCTGCACAGGATGATGATCCTCTGATGATTCGACTGGCTAAGGGCAAAGCCGTGTCCGAATCACTTTTGTTGGCCCGCATGAGGATCCGACGGTTCAGGGATGTCGAGATGGGGCAATCTTCAGTAAAGCTTTAATCCGGAAGTTGCGGAAGAAGCTTTTGATTTTGGTGCCTCCCGAGACTCTACCAGGGCGGGGTCGGGAAGGCAATTATTCCTTGACAAATGCAGAGAGAGAGTGGCTTTTTAGCATACGTGTCGGCACGATGGTGTATCGCAGACATCTTTCGTCGACATCCAGCCGTATGTACCCTCGCTTTGCTTTGCCAGCTGGGCTTTTCTCAAGGCGTTGTTGGAGCGCCTCAAGCATGGTGAAGCGCTTTGGAGGCTTACAGGAAGAAATGCATGGGCTTTCTATAGTGCTGAAGACACTACAGCCATGATTTCTTATCCTGTGTTGCTGACTTCCCGGACTGCCGGCTTTGCGAAGTGGTTCGCGGAGAGCTTTTCGGCATATCGGGGGCTTTCCAAGAAGGAGCTTGATGTGAAGCTGGCATCTGGAAAGGGCCTTGGAAAGTCGGATGGCATCCGGCGAGAGGAAGTTTGGGCCTTCCTTTCTGGAGAGAAGCACAAGATAGGCTTTCTCGGTGACCAGGGCGTCATTGGTTCTGAAGCTGTTCGAGAAATACCTGATGAGGCTTTGGAGCAGCTAGAACAGGAGGAAGCCGAACTTGGCTTGGATGCAAGCGCACAGAGGCAAGCTTCCGTGGAGTCTACTGGCAAGAGTAGACATCCAGTGAGGAGTCAAGTGGGGCAGGTTCCTCTAAGAAGCGACCGCCGGGTAAGAGGGGGAGGAGTCATCATCAGCAGCAGGGGCAGCATGAGGACTCTCCTACTTGGAAGTTCCTCTTACTATCGACGAGGATGTGCCAGTGGATGCTGACGAGCCTCCAGAGAAGAGAAGCCGAGAAGAAGAGACCGTTGGTGAAGGTATGATTCTTCCTTTTTCTCTTTCCATGGGATTTTTTTTTCATGTTCTGATTTGCTTCTTGTTTTCTGCTTTTCTTCTTTTTTTTTTTTTTTTAGCAGAGGAAGACTTGGTGATGCCTGAGGTCCCAACCGATGAGGTGGTGATGGATCCTGTTGAGGCACCTGAAGAAGAACCGAGGGACTCTGGAGTAATCCAGAATCTCCAATTGGTACGACTTCTTTTGCTCTTTTTTTTTTAGTTTGTGACTTGGTTTGCTAACATTTTTTTTTGTCAGCTGACTTGCCACAGGGTTCTGATGACTTTGAACCATCGATGGACGCAAATGTTGATGATGCTTTCGATGAGTTCATGGAGGAAGAGAGTGTTCCGCCAGTCGTCGAAGAAGGTATTTTATAGTAATAACCCTGATAATGATTTTCAAACAGGATTATATTCATACCTTTTTGTGTTTCTTTGGCAGGTTTTGAAG